>JAIUZE010016733.1:0-16791 GCA_022085475.1 Heliosperma pusillum
AAACAAACTCTAAAACTAATAAATATTTGCTCAAAGGTTTGCTTTAAAACGATTTTGGAAAATCAACACAAGTAAAATAATAGCCGTGTAAAATATGTGTATTTCGTGTATAGTCGTGTAAATTGCAATTTGTATGTGAATGAGTATTTATAGTAGAAGAATCATAGAAGATCTAAAACCCTAGTATAATATTTAATAAAGATACTTATCTTACCATAAAATAATATTTGCTTATCTTTTAGAAATATCTTTATCTCAAAATATTATTTGGTTTATCTTATAGAAATATATTTATCTTAATATCTCAAAATATTGTTGTAAAGATATAGTAGAATCCTAGATTAGGTAAACCAAGGAAACAACCTTATGGAGGCCGGATTCCTAGCTCACGAAACCCTAGGAGCACGAATCCCTGGGTGGCACAAACTAGGTTTTCACGAAATCCTAGATGGCTCAAACACTAGGTGGGCTAATTAGGTTAACAACAAATTGAGATAGAATATATTAGAAACCCTAGGTAGCATGACAACCCATAAGTTGTATTACTAACCAATAGGAATCTCATAAATACATTCTCTATTAATTTTAAAAATGATAAATATAAAAATAAAAACTCTTTCACTTTTGAAAACATTTCAAAACATTTTATTTCCAAATTCATGCATCAATATTTATCATCCAAAGTCATAGGCTAAAGCTATAACTTTGAACATAAAATCTCTCGAATGGAATAGTTACCGAATGACGACCTATACTATCTAATCTTCACAAAGATTTTCAGTATACGGATCATCTCTTCATCTTGATCACAAAGACTCTCCATTTCGAGTCTTGTGTTGTTTGAGGTAGATCTTGTTTGAAGCGATTTTCTTTAAAGTTATGACTGGGTAGCTATAACTTTCATGTTCACTTCCAAAGTTATTCCTGAAATTGTTATAACTTTGTCTCACAGACTTTGTCAAAGTTATGCCTAACTTTGATCTTTCTTCTCATAATTGTTGCTAGCTAAAATAAGACTAAAGCACACAATTACACGCATATGATATATCGAGTAAAACATATTATCACGTAAACACATGTCATTATCAAAACTATGAAATTGGTCCAACAAATTCCCCCTTTTTGATGATGACAAGTCTATTATGATTTCCTCCTAACATTGTGACTAAGTATGGTTCCCCCTCAACAAAGTACTCCAAAGTTATAGCAACTTTGATCGCAAGAACATAACAACTTGGCCAAAGTTATAGCTTGAAAGAATTTAAGAGATAACGAGTCTTGACAAGGAGCAAGCTTAAGCAAAGACTCAAATCATATAATTTCTTCCCCCTCTTGGCATCATTGAAAAGACAAGAACAAAGACATAAAACGACTAGAATAACACACGTCAAGGCAAGAAATAGATATGCAAAATACGCAATATAAAACGATAGATACCAAGCAAAATAAAGTGCAAATGTTAATTAAGAACTACAAACCACAAGAAATATTGTTAGTTGCCATTTGGGCGGAATTAGGATAGAATTTAAACAAGCCAAAGTGGGCCGAATTGGTTAAGTAGTTCAAGAAACAAATAAACACGGATAAGAAGAGCAAGGCAGTGTGGGTGGGCGGGTGATATTAGGGTGCAACATAACCGGGCCGAGTGCGGTACTCGAGAGTGGAAAGACGGTCATGGCATGAGGACACATGGGTAGCTTGAGCGGTAAGGCAAACGCTAAAGTTCTGAACTTTCAAGGAAAGAGCCTCCGTCGCATAAAATATAGTACGCATCCCCTCACGCATTTCCGTACCACTTTTAACCAAAGAACCGCGTTGGCTCACCAAAAATGTCATCCGATCCCTTTGCCTATACATTTCTTGTCGACAATCGACAATGTTCCTCTCAAATTTTGCTAGGCAATCATCCACACCCGTTATCCACGCCCTCATCTCACTACTCACACCCGACCCACCACGGTCACGGGTGGAGCTAGTGGATCCCAATGCCACGGTTTGAACAATCTTGTCCAACACCGCATCAATCTTCTTGTCCTGCGCATCAAGGCGCTCCATCACACTTCCGATAAACATATCCAACCTAGACTCGATTCTCGAAAAATCAGCCCCACCCGGCTGCAACCCGACCGAGCCCCATTTGGTCAAAAACATCAACTCCGGTCCACAAGCATCTAGCTTCATGATTTTTAAGAACGTGTCACACATATCATCCTTGACGGTAACCCCATAATTGTTTACATCAACGACCCCTTTTGACTCAAGTAGCCGTGACACCCACATCCCGTAGGGTAAATCAAGGGTTGAATAAGTCTTGTCCTCGGTCACCGAAAATGCGGTTTGTGAAATACGAGAAAATACAAGAAAAGGTAGATTAACCCGGTTTTCCTCTTACCAATGCTTCACAACCAACATCTCATAACATGCAATCTTGTCCCATCCTCCCCGACGCGGAATTACGGTGTTCCACAAAAAATTTAAAAGAAATTTCAACTTCGGGGACACACTCCCCGCCAAAACACAACTCGACAACGTAGCTCCAACATCAAAATATTTCTTTACTTCCAACTTGGTCGTGTCCGTCAGTTCATCCCATGACGTACTCGGATTGATTTTGGATCCATCATCAGGAACCGAAAACAGAGTACAAAAGTCCGTCACGGAGATCGAAACCGAACGGCCATTGACAACGACATTCAACACCCCATCAGTTAACGAAACAGAAGCGAAAAACTGGATTACCTCAATCGGATAGACTGGACCCGAAAATTGTGCTACGGTTTCCCATTCTTGAAAATTTAGAAAGTCGGTAAAGAATCCTAAAGCTGCATATTTGTCGCACCAAGCTTTCGGATAATGACGACCCCCATGTATTCCGTACTGAGCAACTCGGTTTACAAGCTTTCTTTCATCTTTCGTGAGATGGAGTTTATCAAGTCCGGAAGATGTTTCTTGAGGCGAAAAATCACGGAATGTGACCCGTGTAATTGCCTCGGGAACCGTGTCGACAGTTTCGGTAGTAGCTTCTTCTTGAACTCTAGCTTTGCCCTTATTTAACCTTCTTCTTTTTGTACCCTCAAGACCCGTACCAGACCCGGTTTGGTTCATGGTAGGTGATTTTTGTGTGGGAGTAAGAGAAGTCTATTGAGTATTAAAATAGGATAACAACATAAATATTAAATGCAATTAAACATGTGAATCATAAGTATAAATAACCACACAAACAATTAATCATACAATCAATCATTATATCATGTTAATAATTCACTTTCTATAAACATAATTAAAGGAAAACACCTAGTTACCTTTATTACGCAATAATGACCGCAAAATAATCTTCATAAAAACTCCATTACTAAAGTCCTACACGAATCCTCCTCCAAAACACCCAAAGAAAGACATCTTCTTTTTATTCTTCTTATTTACCCATAAAATATATAAACCCTAAAGGTAGGTCTAAACTTCATGCAATCGAGTCCCTTAAAAATATTATGAATAGAAGATATTGTAGAAGTAAGAGCCAGGATTGTAAATATATAATTTATATTTGATTTGGATGAATAAAGTTGCATAACAATGGAGTTAAGGGAGAAAATAAGAATAGAGGAAGAAGAAGCAGCTCACGGCTGAAAAACGTATATAGCTTGCTAGCTGAAAAACGGCTGAAAATGAATAAAGAAATTGAGCAAGTTGCTAGCTTGGTTAGGGTTTTATTACTTATATAGGAGATTTTAAGTGGGCTTTTAACCCATTAGCTCACAAGATGGATTACCCAATTACAAATCAGATTTAGAAAAATCAAAACGCTCAAAGAATTTATATAGGAGAAGTAGTAATTAAATTAAAATAGTAAAATCGTGCACGGACATTTTAACCCATCCAAATTAGGTAAAAACGGAAAATAACAAAATAGAGATCGCATGCGTTAAATATGCATTAAATAATTAAACTCGAAAAATAATTAATTTACTAAATAAATTTCCGAATAAAATTATTATAAAAACATGGGGTGTTACAATCCTACCTCCTAAAAAGAAGTTTCGTCCTCGAAACTTGATTTTTATAAAAGAAAGCCAAATAAAAGGGCAACAATTAGCTACAAAGAAAACCCACAACTACGGCACTCGTTGCGCACTCTGATTCCTACAAAGCTTCCTGACAAAGGCAAATCCCTATTCCTTAATTTGGACATCATTATATAATCCACAACTCGCCAAATCTCAATAAGCTTACATCACTTCAATCTAACAAATTTTCCACTCAATCTCCTTCCAATCTAACCCGCAAATAACTTTATACCTTTCAACATCTTAATACAAATTCCTCAACAACCATGATCATTGACATTCCACAATTTCATAACGTAATCTATTTCCATAAGCACATTTAGCTTCTCAAACGAACATCTAGCTTCCTCAATTCATCAGATTTCAATATCCTCATAAACTACTTCATAACCAAACACCACAAATGGTATGTTATTTCTACTAACCATGATATGTTATCATTGAAAAGGAGCAATAGAAATGTTTTCAAGCTATAACTTTGGTTATTGGTTATTTCTACTAACATTTCTAACGACTTTAAGAGATAACGAGTCTTGACAAGGAGCAAGCTTAAGCAAAGACTCAAATCATATCATTTCTTCCCCCTCTTGGCATCATTGAAAAGACAAGAACAAGGATATAAAATGACTAGAATAACATACGTCAAGGCAAAAAATAGATATGCAAAATACGCAATTTAAAACGATATATAACAAGCAAAATCAAGAGCAAATGTTAATTAAGAACTACAAACCACAAGAAATATTGTTAGTTGCCAAGTGGGCCGAATAGGACAAAGTTTAAAAAAGCCAAAATGGGCCGAATTGGTAACGTAGTTCAAGAAACAAATATACAAGGAGAGGAAGAGCAAGGCATGTTGGGTGGGCGGGTGAGATTAGGGTGCAACATAACCGGGCCGTGTGCGGTACTCGAGAGTGGAAAGACGGTCAAGGCACGAGGACACATGGGTAGCTTGAGCGGTGAGGCAAACGTCAAAGTTCCGAACTTTCAAGGAAAGAGCCTCCGTTGCATCAAAGATAGTACGCATCCCCTCACGCATTTCCGTACCACTTTTAACCAAAGAACCGCCTTGGCTTACCAAATATGTCATCCGATCCCTTTGCCTATACATTTCTTGTCGACAATCGACAATGCTCCTCTCCAATTTTGCTAGGCAATCATCCACACCCGTCATCCATGCCCTCATCTCACTACTCACACCATACCCACCTCGGTCACGGGTGGAGCTAGTGGACCCCAATGCCACGGTTTGAACAATCTTATCGAACACCGCATCAATCTTCTTGTCCCGCGCATCAAGGCGCTCCAAAACACTTCCCATAAACGTATCCAACCTAGACTCGATTCCCGAAAAATCAGTCCCAACCGGTTTCAACCCAACCGAACCCCCCTTGGTTAAAAACATTAACTCCGGTCCACACGCATCCAACTTCATGAATTTCAAGAACGTGTCACACATATCATCCTTGACGGTGACCCCATAATTGTTCACATCAACGACCCCTTTCGACTCAAGGAGCCGTGACACCCACATCCCGTAGGGTAGATCAAGAGTCGAATAAGTCTTGTCCTCGGTCACCGAAAAGGCGGTTTGTGAAATTCGAGAAAAGACAAGAAAAGGTAAATTAACCCGGTTTCCCTCCAACCAATTCTTCACAACCAACATCTCATTACATGCAATCTTGTCCCGTCCTCCCCGACGCTGAATTACGGTGTTCCATAGAAAATTCAACATAAAAATTTCAACTTTGGGGACACACTTCCCGCGAAAACACAACTAGACAACGTAGCTCCAACATCAAAATATCGCTTGACCGCCAACTTATCCGAGTCCGTCAGTTCATCCCATGACGTACTCGGATTGATTTTGATTCCATCATCAGGAACCAAAAACAGAGTACAAAAATCAGTCATGGAGACCGAAACTGATCGGCCATTAACAACGACATTCAACACTCCGGAAGTTAAAGAAACAGAGGCGAAAAACTGAGTTACCTCAATCGGATAAACGGGACCCGAAAAACGTGATACGGTTTCCCATTCTTGAAGATTTAGAAAGTCGTTGAAAAATCCCAAAGCCTCATATTTTTCACACCACGCTTTTGGATAGTTACGACCCCAATGGATTCCGTACTTAGCAACCCGATTAACGAGCTTCCGTTCATCTTTAGTTAAACGAAGTTTATCAAGCCCGGAAGCCGTCTCTTGAGGCAAAAAATCGCGGAATGTGACCCGTGTGGTCACCTTGGGAACCGTGTCAACGGTTTCTGTTGTAGCTTCGTCTTGAACTCTAGCTTTTCCCTTATTTAACCTTCTTCTTTTGGTACCCACAAGGACCGAACCCGACTCGGTTTGGTTCATGGTAGGTGTTTTTTGTTTGGGATTAGGAGAAGGATTTGTGGGAATGCTAGGCTTTGGAGTTTTGGGGTTTGGGTTTTTGGTGATTTTTGATCTTGTGGAAGCCATTGATAAAGCTTGAAGGTTTTGGGTAAATTTTATTGTTATTGTTGTTGTTGCCGTGAAGAGGGAAAGAAAAGAAAAAAATGGGTGAAAGTGTTGATGGTGATGTGTAGTGATAGTGATAAGAGTAGGCAATTATGAAAAGTAGTATTGGGTATTGTGTATTTGTACTTGGCACATGGGTGTGCCGGCCCTTTAGAGTCCATTTCCTTTTTTTTTTTTTTGAAATTTGGTAGGAAAGAGAATCTTAGGTAATTAATTGTTGAGATATGGTAAGGATAAGATTTGGTAAATAAAAAGATATGGTAAGGTGATTTTGGTTGGGAATTTCGGCTAACATGAAATACATGGGTAGAATTTTGGTTTGATTAGGAAAGTGAATAAGATAGGTTTTGGCAAATATGTGGTTTATAATTCAATTTCCATAAAACACTTAATATGCAAGATACTCACGTAAAATATATAATATTAAACACAAATATACTAGCAATGAAATATGCGGACACAGTCATACAATCTCGTCTTATTCTAACCAGTCACGCAGGTTCACAAAATAAATATAACGAATTTAATTGCTACTGATTAAACCAATTTCCAACCGCAAAATCTCAAAACGTCTTCTCGCTAATGCCTTTGTTAAAATGTCAGCCCATTGATTGTCAGTACTACAAAATTCGAGTTTAATGTTGCCCTTTTTTACATGGTCACGTAAGAAATGATGTCTAATGTCTATATGCTTAGTACGAGAATGCTGAGCTGGGTTCTTAGAAATAATAATAGCACTCGTATTATCACAGAAAACAGGCATACAACCAACATTAACACCATAATCACATAGTTGTTGCTTTAACCAAAGTAGTTGAGAACATACCAGTCCTGCAGCGATATATTCGGCTTCTGCAGTAGATAACGCAACCGAATTTTGCTTCTTTAAGCCCCAAGTAATTATGCATGGTCCAACAAACGTAGCAAATCCAGAGGTAAGGCAAACGTCAAAGTTCCGAACTTTCAAGGAAAGAGCCTCCGTCGCATCAAAGATAGTACGCATCCCCTCACGCATTTCCGTACCACTTTTAACCAAAAAACCGCCTTGGCTCACCAAAAATGTCATCCGATCCCTTTGCCTATACATTTCTTGTCGACAATCGACAATGTTCCTCTCCAATTTTTCTAGGCAATCATCCACACCCGTCATCCACGCCCTCATCTCACTACTCACACCCGACCCACCACGGTCACGGGTGGAGTTAGTGGATCCCAACGCCACAGTTTGAACAATCTTGTCCAACACCGCATCAATCTTCTTGTCCTGCGCATCAAGGCGCTCCATCACACTTCCCATAAACATATCCAACCTAGACTCGATTCTCGAAAAATCAGCCCCACCCGGCTGTAACCCGACCGACCCCCCTTTGGTAAAAAACATTAACTCCGGTCCACAAGCATCTAGCTTCATGAATTTTAAGAACGTGTCACACATATCATCCTTGACGGTAACCCCATAATTGTTCACATCAACGACCCCTTTCGACTCAAGTAGCCGTGACACCCACATCCCGTAGGGTAAATCAAGGGTCGAATAAGTCTTGTCCTCGGTCACCGAAAAGACGGTTTGTGAAATACGAGAAAATACAAGAAAAGGTAGATTAACCCGGTTTCCCTCTAACCAATGCTTCACAACCAACATCTCATAACATGCAATCTTGTCCCGTCCTCCCCGACGCGGAATTACGGTGTTCCACAAAAAATTTATCAGAAATTTCAACTTCGGGGACACACTCCCCGCCAAAACACAACTCGACAACGTAGCTCCAACATCAAAATATTTCTTTACTTCCAACTTGGCCGTGTCCGTCAGTTCATCCCATGACGTACTCGGATTGATTTTGATTCCATCATCAGGAACCGAAAACAGAGTACAAAAGTCCGTCACGGAGATCGAAACCGAACGGCCATTGACAACGACATTCAACACCCCATCAGTTAACGAAACAGAAGCGAAAAACTGGATTACCTCAATCGGATAGACTGGACCCGAAAATTATGCTACGGTTTCCCATTCTTGAAAATTTAGAAAGTCGGTAAAGAATCCTAAAGCTGCATATTTGTCGCACCAAGCTTTCGGATAATGACGACCCCCATGTATTCCGTACTGAGCAACTCGGTTTACAAGCTTTCTTTCATCTTTCGTGAGACGGAGTTCATGAAGCCCAGAAGATGTTTCTTGAGGCGAAAAATCACGTAATGTGACCCGTGTAATTGCCTCGGGAACCGTGTCGACAGTTTCGGTAGTAGCTTCTTCTTGAACTCTAGCTTTGCCCTTATTTAACCTTCTTCTTTTTGTACCCTCAAGACCCGTACCGGACCCGGTTTGGTTCAGGGTAGGTGATTTTTGTGTGGGAGTAGGAGAAGTATTTGTGGGCATGCTAGGCTTAGGAGTTTTGGGGTTTGGGTTTTTGGAGATTTTTGATCGTGTGGAAGCCATGGATAAAGGTTGAAGGTTTTGGGTAATTTTTATTGTTGTGTTTGGGTGCCGTGAGGGAGGAGAAAGGGAGAGAAAGAGTTAAAAAAATTTGGTGAAGTGTTTTTGTGTGGTGAAAGTGATGGGTAATTATGAATTGTAAGAATTGGGAAGAGTACTTTTGTACTTGGCACATGGGGTGTGCCGGCTCTAGGGTAGTCTACTTTCCTTTTTTTCTTTTTTCTTTTTTTTTTGAATTTTGGTAGGAAAGAGAATCTTAGGTAATTAATTGTTGAGATATGGTAAGGATAGGATTTGGTAAATAAAAACATATGGTAAGGTGATTTTGGTTGGGAATTTCGGCTAACATGAAATACATGGGTAGAATTTTGGTTTGATTAGGAAAGTGAATAAGATAGGTTTTGGCAAATATGTGGTTTATAATTCAATTTCCATAAAACACTTAATATGCAAGATACTCACGTAAAATATATAATATTAAACACAAATATACTAGCAATGAAATATGCGGACACAGTCATACAATCTCGTCTTATTCTAGCCAGTCACGCAGGTTCACAAAATAAATATGACGAAATTAATTGCTACTGATTAAACCAATTTCCAACCGCAAAATCTCAAAACGTCTTCTCGCTAACGCCTTTGTTAAAATGTCAGCCCATTGATCGTCAGTACTACAAAATTCGAGTTTAATGTTGCCCCTTTCTACATGGTCACGCAAAAAATGATGTCTAATGTCTATATGCTTAGTACGAGAATGCTGAGCTGGGTTCTTAGAAATAATAATAGCACTCGTATTATCACAGAAAACAGGCATACAACAAACATTAACACCATAATCACATAGTTGTTGCTTTAACCAAAGTAGTTGAGAACATACCAGTCCTGCAGCGATATATTCGGCTTCTGCAGTAGATAACGCAACCGAATTTTGCTTCTTTGAGCCCCAAGTAATTATGCATGGTCCAACAAACGTAGCAAATCCAGAGGTACTTTTTCTATCTAAAGAACATCCCGCATAATCTGCGTCTGTATATCCTACTAGATCGAAATTGCACTTAAGTGGATACCATAAATATAAATTAGATGTACCAATTAAATATCTCAAGATACGTTTAACTGTAATCATATGTGACTCTTTAGGACATGATTGAAATCTAGCGCAGACACATACACTAAACATAATGTCAGGTCTACTTGCAGTTAAATATAATAAAGAACCAATCATACCTCGATATGTAGTCTCATCTACGGACTTACCATTTTCGTCCAAGGTCAACTTTTTATCAGTTACCATAGGTGTGTCCATTGGATGAGCGTTCTCCATACCAAATTTCCTGATTAGCTCCTTGACATATTTTTGTTGGTGAATCTTTATTCCTTCTTTGGTTTGTTGAATTTGCAATCCTAGGAAGACTTTTAATTCTCCCATCATGCTCATTTCAAATTCAGAGGTCATTAGATCTGAAAAATACTTGCACAATTTATTGTTAGTAGAACCAAAGATAATATCGTCTACATAAATTTGAGTAACAAGTAAATCAGAACCCTCGGATTTTAGAAATAGGGTTTTGTCGACAGATCCTCTTTTAAAATTGTTTTGTAATAAAATTTTTGACAATCTGTCGTACCAAGCCCTAGGCGCTTGTTTCAAACCATTTAAAGCTTTATCAAGTTTAAAAACATGGTTTTGAAACTTGCTGTTCAAAAATCCAGGAGGTTGTTCAACAAAAACCTCTTCTTCCAAATAACCGTTAAGAAATGCAGTCTTAACGTCCATTTGGAATAATTTCATTCCTTTATGAGCTGCGAAGGCGATGAGCAAGCGAATAGCTTCAAGTCTTGTTACTGGAGCGAATGTCTCGTCATAATCAATCACTTCTTGTTGATTATAACCTTGAACGACCAATCGAGCCTTATTACGAACTATAACTCCTGAGTCATCTAATTTGTTTCTGAATACCCATCGTCAAGTACCAATCACAGTTCGATTATTAGGGCGTGGCACAAGGTGCCAAACCTTATTGCGTTCGAACTGTTGAAGCTCCTCTTGCATAGCCACAATCCAGTCGGATTCTGCAAGTGCTTCTTTGATGTTGGTGGGCTCTATGGTAGACAAAAATGAATAGAATGAACAAAAGTTATTCAAAGTTCGTCTAGTTTGAACTCCCTTATTAAAACTTCCTAGGATACTATCCATAGGATGAGAACTCTTATATTTCCATTTTTTAGAGTTCCTAGGCTCATCACCATCTGATGAACTCTCATTGTCCTCAAATGATTCAGAATCAAGATTGGTTCCACCTGAGTTAGACTATGGGGTTATAGCTGAAGTTGGTACAACTTCAGTTATATCATCTTGGTGCTGGTTCAAAGTTATAGCATCATCAGCTATAACTTCAGTTTCCTTTTCCTTGTTTTGAGAAGAGACATTCGTATCATCAACAATTGTCTCAGTTCTCTGTTCAAGGTCATTTGCGGATTTATCAAGTTCATTATTGATTCCTTCAATAACTTCTTCATTATTCTCTGGCACGTCTTCCCTTGAGAGGCGAAAGTCTGGATCATTCATGTCTTCTTCTTCATTCTGTTCAACTTGCTCAGGCACATTATCTTCATCAAATACAACATGAACACTTTCTTCTATGCACAAAGTTCTTTTATTAAAAACTTTAAAAGTTTTACTATGATTAGAATAACCAACAAACACAGCTTCGTCACTTCGTGGATCAAATGTTGGAGCTAGTGTCCTCCACAGTTAGTGCAATAACATAAATAGATCTTTGTAGGTTCACAGGGTATACTTTGTATAATAATCAGTTGATTAACGTTTATCAATAACGGTTGGCTTGCTAGATAAGTTTGACGTTATTGTCATACAGATGGCCGTGATCAACTGCTCCCTAAAAGTCACACCTAAAGGATGTGTTTGAGAGATGTGATTATTTGAGAAAATAATCATATTGATGCCCTATTATATGACTTAAAGGTTAGTCAGTGTATTTGACTAAAAGGTTAGTCAATGTGATGATGAGACGATTATTTAATAACGATTAAATAATATAAGCTGAGACGAATTAAAAGTAATTCGTAATTAAATATAAACTGTTGTATTTAATCAGCATATATATAATGTAAGCTTATGCGAATTAAAATGTTAATTCGTAAATTGAATATAAAATGTTATATTGAATTAGCAAATTATAATTATACGGATAATTATAATTAACGTATATATTATACGATTTTCATATTAGATGTTGTCAGACCGGTATTAATGTATCGACTACAAAATGTTGTATGGACATATTAATACATGACAACACAAATGACATTTATAATAATAATAATACACATTATATATTAAAGTGAATTTAACCGAAATAAATTCCAGATTCACTCTGGAATTTTCGGTCAATGGGTAGTTATTTTGAGGAGAAAAATCTCCTCATCAAAACCCTATGGAGCCGTGAGACAAGTGGAGATGTAAAAAATTCTAACCCTAATTGATTTCTCACTTGTGCCTCCATCTCTTCACATCACAAGATCAAAAGGTTAACATTAACTTTTGACAAAAATATTCTAGCAAATTAAAGGGCATTTCTCATTCTATCTTGGGTGCTACGATTAGGAGATATCATCATTTTGATACTGTTCTTAGGCCTTTAAGCAAGGACTAAAGGTTATTTCTAATCTCTCGCTTATTATGCATTTTTCGTTTATGACTATTAATCATTTAATCATAATTTTATTATAATCCTGAGTGATTTAAAGGGAAGTATACGGATATTTTCTCACAAGTGGTATCAGAGCCATAGGGCTATGAAATTGTTTATATGATTTTCGTAAATTTTGGAATTTGTATAATATTTAAAAAAAAAAAACAAATTTCATTTCGGCAAAATTTTTTTTTTTTTATGCCGTGTGTTTTATTTTTTTTGGTGTTCCATTTTGATTCAAATATTGTTATTTTATAAGGTTGAGATAATAATATATGAATTTGTAGATGTTTTGATTGAATAATGATTGAGTTAAAACGTAAATGGAATTTGATATGAATGTTAATGAACATTCTTTTGCTTTATATTTTCGGTATAAAATGATCTAGATATTCATGTTAAAAGGTTAATTTGAATCATCTAGTTTGTATCAATGTTTAATATTGATTAGATATTGTTTGTTTGTACCGATCTAGTTAATATAAGCATGATCGAATTAAAACCGTTTAATTTGATTAATTTTTTTTTGCTGCAAGTGTACTGTTCACAGAATAAAAAAAAAAATTTCTGTTTTTTTTAAAAGTGGCAGCAGCAGCGGTTTTTTTTTTGTAAAGGATTTTCGGTTTTTTGGTATAAACCGAGAGAAATAAGAAAAAAAAAAGAAAAAATTTTTTTTTTGGGTATCTGCTATTGTTCATACGTGAACAGTAATAATAAAAAAAAATTCATTTTTTTTTTCTTATACCAATTTTTGTATTGTACATTATAAAGATAATGTATGATTGTTTTTGTGAAAAAGTTCACAACATTTTTTTGATATCATGTTATTTTAAAAAGGTTTAAAATAATGTTGTTGTTATTCATATTGATTATGAATTTCATTGGATTTTGATTGAAATCTCGTGATGAATTACGGAATCGTCACATGATTTAATGGTGGTTTGGATAATTAATCAACATAATTTATGCATTATGTTTTGTATGATTAATTTTTATTTGATGCTTTTATTATGTTGAATGTTGGTTGAATGTTTTAATTTTACGCATTTTTGTACAATCAGTTGTAATTTACTAGTGTGGCCTTAGTAGATTATGTTTTCGTAATGATGGAAACATAGTCTTGGTTGTATTTTGAGATCTCGTATCTCCCATTTGTAATTTTAATTTTTGGAATCATTTTGAATTAGAATGTAAATAGGTTTACATTTGTAATTTTTTAAAATGTATTTTGAGAAGATTCAAGATGGAGATCGGATGGCTCACTCCCGCTATATGGACCAAGATGGAACATCAAGACAGGCTTCTCGGGTCCAAGGGTGGATTCCAACTTGTATTTTGTTCATTTTGGTAGTTAGGCCACACTAGGTGTTTTATTTTGCGTTTTATTTTTCCATTCTCGTTGCTTTATTCACATGATAGATAATTGCATCATATTCCGCCTAAACCAAACCACCTAAAAATGCATGAAAATGATTCATACAGTTTGAATATTTTAATCATGGACATACAGATGTCACTCGCTTTTAGGGCCATCGCCTTAGTTTAAATCATTCTCGAGTTGCTAGACATTCGTTCACTTAAAATGAATTAAAGTTAAGATGATGGGACCTTCCCCTTTAACTAAAATTGAGACTAGTCTTTATAGGGAAAACTACTATGAACCCCTTCTTCGTCGGAAGTCATAATATGACCCCTTCTACGTTGGGTAAGTAGTGAGTGTTGACCTATTTTATCTCAACATTATAGTACGAGTAATATCTCGTGATTATGATGGACTAAAGATAGAATTTACCGAAATTTATCGACCAGGAATTCTAAAAGTAGAATTAGCCAAGAGGTTGGCTTATCAATTTACAGAAATTGAGTCTTGGGATCATTTATATAATTCTTGAGGGAGGTCAATTGTATAAATGCACGAGTCATCGCATTAAACAGTTTTTCATTAGACTCAAAATTAAAACGATGAATACTTATCATATTTATTTTCTTTTTCACAGTTTTTGAATTCGTTATATACAGATATAACTGCTTAATAACAAAATGGCTGGCCATACTAATGACCCAATGCCAAGTGCCACGCTCGGACGTGAGTCCTGGCTTAAGATGTTCATGGACACTATGAATCAGTCAACACGACTAAAGAATAACTGGTCCAACTTTGCGGACTGGGAGGCGGCATTACGGAATGCTGCCATTGCTGACGGTAAGCTCAAGTACTTGACTGAGCCACTACCGCCCAACCCAGGCCCCAATGCAGGAGCTAATGAATCACTTGCTTATAGTGATTTCATGATGGAGGCGGGTGTGATAAAGAACGTACTCATCTTTTCAATGGAATCAAATTTGCAAAGGCGATTCATTGCCCATGGTGCGAATAAGATTTTCACCACGCTCTCTAACGAGTTCTCGAAAGCTCCGAGGATCGTTAGCTATGAGCATACCTGTCGCTTCTTTGAGGCAAAACTCCATAAGGGCCAAGCAGTTAGCCCACACATTCTTGATATGATTGAGAATGTCGAGAAACTGGAGGCACTTGGTTGCAAAATCGATGAGAAGATCGTCATAGACCGCGTTCTTCATTCACTTCATGATGGTTTTGCCCTTTTCAGGGCAAATTACTATATGAATGATGTGAAGAAGAGTCTTCATCAGCTCCACTCACTCCTTGTACAGACAGAGAGTGATCTGAAATTGAGTGGAGTCTGAAACATGACGTTCCTCATGATACAACCAGGGTCAAAGGTAAGTGGCACGGCTAAGGCCAACCGAAGTGTAGGGAAGCGAATTCAAAAGCCAGGGCAAGGCAAGAGTGGGCCTGGTGAGACTAGCGGTAGCTCACAAGGCAAGACAAAGAGCGATGAAGGTAACGTGGAGTGCCACCATTGCCACAAGCTTGAGCATTGGAGGAGGAACTGCCCCGTGTACCGTGAGGACATAAAAGCAGGACGCGTCTCTCCTATTGGTATGTCTTCTTCTTTTATTCATATGATTGAGATTAACCATGCAAGTTTCGGAACTTGGGTATTAGATACTGGTTGTGGTTCTCATCTGTGTAATCATTTGCAGGGCCTAAGAAACATCACAACTCTCGCAAGGAGTGATGTGGACCTGCGAGTGGGGAATGGAGCAAGAGTAGCTGCCGTTTCAGTGGGAACATATGTAATCCAATTCCCGAGTGGATTTGAGTTATTTATGAATAACTGTTACTATGTACCCAGTTTATCTAAAAACATTATTTCTGTTTCCGTACTTGATAAGGGCGGTTTTTCGTTTGTAATAAAGGATAATAGCTGTATTTTCTCTTTAAACGAAATGATTTATGGTAAAGCAGTTTCCATGATTGGGATTTATGTTTTAGATCAAACCACAGATATAATGCATGTGAGTAGTAAGAAAGCAAAGGTTGGTGACAAAGATCAAACCTATTTATGGCATTTCCGTATGGGACACATAAATGAAAAACGCGTGAAGAAGCTCATTGATAATGGGACTATCTCCCCATTTGACTATGAAACTTTTGGCACGTGTGAATCATGTTTCATAGGCAAAATGACTCGAATTTCCTTCAAAGGTGTTGGAATGCGCGCTGCTGACCTATTAGGACTCATACATACTGATGTGTGTGGACCTATGTCAATCAACGCTAGAGATGGCTATAGATATTTTATCACTTTCACGAACGATTTGAGTAGATATGGATATGTCTACTTAATGAAGCATAAAAGTGAGTCCTTTGACAAGTTCAAGGAATTCCAGAATAAGGTTGAAAACCAACTGGATAGAAACATTAAAGCACTGCGTTCAGATCGTGGTGGCGAATATCTTTCAAATGAGTTTGATCAACACCTCAAAGACTGTGGTGTAGTACTACAGTTAACTCCACCTGGAACACCACAATTGAATTGTGTGTCCGAACGGAGAAATCGAACATTAATTGATATGGTTCGATCCATGATGAGTCACACGGTTGTACCTGACTCATTATGGGGTTATGCTCTTTTGTCAGCTGCTTTAATACTTAACCGAAGTCCGTCTAAAGCTGTAGACAAGACTCCATATGAATTAT
>JAIUZE010016734.1:0-27111 GCA_022085475.1 Heliosperma pusillum
CCTGTGGTGCTATAAAATAATGGTCAGGCATCCAATGTTGCATTGAATATTACACAGTATTTTATTTATGTCTCGTGGGCTGTTGGTATGAACTATGCAGCTGATTTGCAAATTCAAACGTAATGTCGAGTTGTCGACAAAGGGGCATGTTGATTAGTGCATAAATTAAGAAATAAGAAAAGAAAAAAAAAAGTGATAAAAAACCATAGAGATTTATTAATTTATTTACATCAAAGGAAATACAGTTCATAGACTCATAGCTTATCCGCATAGGCAGTTCAAACAGTCTCCATGAAACAAGCAAATCTCATGTTTCAAGAGAAAATTAGATCTAAGGTGATAAAATGTATACCCTTAACCTATTAATATAGTTAGCATAGCAAGAAAATAACCATGATCACAATTCACAACTACGGTTTGGTTTCACCACATAATCAAAATGCTTATAAATGATGACATAACGTTTTCGTACCAAACTGGGTAATTCAACGACAAGCATGGTTACCGGATTCGCTATGAATACGCACTTACCGATTCGCAATTCGCTCTTATAGAATGTGTGATATGTATTTTCCGTAAGCAACATGATAGAATTCGCGATTCGTGATTTGTAGGGTACCGAGCAAATCCGGTAACCATCAAGTGTGTCAACCTAATAGCAGAGAGGTTGGAGTCCCGTTAATCACATGAACATTTTTCACGTAGGTCTTATCTCTTAACACAAATTTTCATTTGTGGGTGTAAATGAATTCCCCCACTTGACTTGCCACTTGCTCTATGTGAGGGGAACTTGACCCGTCGCAAGCTTGCGACTTGTCGCCCCGTCACAAGCAAGACTTATTGATCGCTTAATTGTGTGTTCTTCAGGGATTGACTTTTCAACTCAGGGCTTATCCCTTGGGCGTGTTAATAATTGATTGTATAAAAAGTGGTCCTCTGCCTTGAAAATTTGATATCTTAAAGCAAAATACCAGTAGAGGTAGACAAAAGCGAAATTTTGCTTGACTTTTCAGCTCAAATAATGTGGGAGCCTTAAAAGGTAGGTAACAAGTCAATGATGATGGCCTTTTAGCTCTAATAGAGCTACCTTTCCATGCCATTAAAGGGAAATGCTTCTAAATCATGTTACAAAGGCATATAACAGTAGTAATCAATTGTTAATTTGGTTTATGCACCAGCTGACAGCTGTAGGCAACAGCGACTTATCAGTACTAATAAATTAAAGCCAAAAAAATTAATTATATCCGTGGGGGCCAATGAATTTAAGTACCTGAAAGCAAAATCCGCCAACTAAAGGAGAGGCGGAGAATATAGGCTGCATGCTCCCACTCCCGCTGCATAATAATGAAGTAATGAACAATTGCTGGATCAATAGGCAAATTCAGTGCACCTGCAGGCTGCAGCAACCGGTAAAGAAAATATCAGATTTCCGTATTGAGATCCTCCAGTGACTATTTTTGAGAGAATTGTTAGAGATTACATAAATGGTAAATCAGTACGAGTAACAAAATTGTGATGTTTGTAGTTATAACACAAAAATGTACAAAGTGACTCTTATAGCGAACATAGAGAACTCTACCATGTTGAATTAGTATATTACAACTCTAAACCATCCTAACCCCAAATCTCCATAGCCACAACAATCAAAAACCTGATCATTAAGAAATTCATAATATGTAGCGCAAATCAAGACATAATTTGTGATATTATATCATTCAGACAGCTACACGTGCACTTTAAATGCAATCAGCAACCTGCCAAATTTGGGTAGGGCTATATCACAGTGATAAATGGACACATGAACCTGACAAGGAGAAAATACAAGTATGGCATTCAGGCATTGTTTTACTCAATCAGGAAATAATTACACATCTTCCGTACATACAAGTTCTATAATTGTTATAGATAAGCTTTTAATTAAATGGTTCCGGCGGCTAAAAGATATGTGTCACATGAACCATGGCACTGACACATGAACCTAGAAAATTACCAAAATGTTTGAAGCAAGTAAAAATTATTGCCCTGGTGAGTTGTTTTTGCCGTGATTTATAGCCTTCAAATTCACCAACCGTCGACCATCACTCGCGAGGCCAAGATTTTGTGAAACTGACAAAACCAACTAAAAGTCACCCGAATAGATGTTTTGGGTGACGAATTATAACTTAACTATCTCAAACCATCAAATGCAACGACCTTGTGTCCAGGTGCGTCTTCACTCTTTCTTGGCCATGGTTATTAATCTCAATGGTATTTCATATACTAAGCACGCATAAAAGAAAGCACCATGGCCCAACATATGACCGTACCGAATTTTCCGAAATTTTGGGTTGATATGAAAGCAATGTCACGGTATGCCACGGCCGTGAATTAATAACGTAGTTTATTTTCGCAGTACATATTTTAATCATTTCAGTACATTTTACCAACTAATTTCCATTGCATACCCCTCATGTACTACCTCCAAAAAAAAAAGAAAAAAAAAGCACAAACATAATACTGCATTCAATTCACACCACCACCAAGTCAACCCACCACCACCGTACATCCCCACCCACGGCCTCACAATCGTACCCGGGACGGCCAGCCACCACGGCGCCGTCTTCCTCTCCCCATCGTACCAGTGCCTAACATCCCATACCTCCAAGGCTCCAACAAACAAACCACCTACTCCTCCACCCCGCCCACATATGTACCGGCATGCCATGTCGCTAACTCGCGAGTGTCGCCGTCGACCTTCCCCCTGTCCTCTGCGGCGAACACCTCATCTCTGATAAGGGAGAGTCGGCAGCCACCACCATCCAATACACACAAGTCGGTAGCCACCACCATCCACGTTGGTCCCAAGCCACCATACATACCGCTAGAAACTACACATATGGGGTTAGGTTAGAAACAATTGAGAGAGAAAAAAATGTGGGGGAGTATGGGTTGGAAATGTATGAGGGGTAGTAGGGTCAAAAGTGTACTAAATTGAGTAAAATGCGTACTGCAAAAATCAACACCCATTAATAATTAATTCCTCCATTTTGAAATTATCTTCCCACTTTCCTTTTGTGGCCATTTTTATTTATCTACCCATTTGTCTTTCTTTCCTCTTTTACAACCTTTTTTGTACCATGTTTACGATATTACCCTTTGGGTGGGACTTGAGAAGGTTAAAAGAGTCTTATGATCAACTTTCTTATACATGTGCAAAAACAAATGAGAAGATAAATAAAAATTGGAGCAACTATATAATTAAAATTTCAGCATTCTCTGACCATCACGAATTAAACTATCATTTTGCGTTTAGGTTGTCAAAACCAACTAAATGGTCACTCTAATACCACCATACAATTGCTTAAGATCCCACCTAGCCATGGTGGTGAGGTGCCTCACACGCATTTAATACATGAGGGAAACCATGGCGTGCCTGCCTAACAAGCACCATGGTATAGCATATGACCCAAGGAAATTTAAAGATCGGAACTTTAACTAAGTAATGTTGCGTGAATCCATTTCGTAGGTGATTTTGGGTGTCAAATTGGTTAGAGTTAGAGACTTAGTGTAAGGACTCGCGGAACCCGCAAATATGCGTGCGCTGTCCGTCCACTTCGACCTCGTAGATTTCCTTTATGCTTTCATGTATTTTCATTTATGTTTTTATGTTCATATAGTACTCCAAGATTACATCCTGCGTGTCGAATCTTGGAACTATATTTTATGTTTAAGATACGTTTCTAGGTGTTTAGAAAACGTATCGTTATTCTGCATATGTAATGTTTCCTGCTACATAACTGAAACTATCAAAAAACCCTCTATGGGGAGTACTAGTCACTCAATCTACTTCCCATCATTTGCCTTCATACTAACTCATTGATTGCGTTTCTATGAATTGTTGCCTTCATTCTAACTAACAAATGTGTGTGTGCCGACCGTTGATTATCGAGACTAGGATCCCGACACACAACCCGAGACCGATTACGAATGCCTAGTGTGTGACAAACACTAGTGCTTGACGCTCTCGCTTGCATTCTTGTCGCGAGATTAGACAAGAGTGTGTACCACGCCCCGGCTCAAAGGACCGTGACATTTGGTATCAGAGACCGGTCATCACAACGGGCTGCTGCGATACGATGACGGGAAAGACGACATAACCGAGTGGGAACAAAGGTGAGACAAGGGCCAGGGTGACGGTCTTAGAAAAGTTGTTTGATGAGAAACTTCCGTATTTGTAGAATCTCATGGTGAGCTTGGGAATACTCACCAAGCCCTTAACGAGACGCTGAAGGGCCATGAGGCTTGCTTTGAAACCGTAGAAGCAGCGATTCCGCCCGACTACGTGGAGGAGATGGGCTACCTCCACAAGAGAGTCGGGCAACTCGAGAACATGTGTAATACCTTGATTAAATTGGCGGGAGCTTTGTTGGGGCTCTCAAGGTGAAGCCGCCTACACCTCACAAGTATAGTGAGGAAAGAGACTTGAAGGAAGGCAACAACTTCCTCTTCGACATGGAGCAATTTATCCGTGTAAGCATGCTCGACGAGAATCTGAAAGTCAGCACCGCGAGTATGTATCTAATGGATGATGCTTAACAATGGTGGCGCTAGAGATTGAGGCAGGGACGGTTGTGTTGGAGTCGTGGGATGACTTTAAGCGACTCTTCGAGGAGCAGTTCTACCAGAAGAACACCGATTTCTTAGCCCAAAGAAAATTGAAAAGCTTGAAACATAGTGGTTTCATCCGAGAGTACGTGAAAGCCTACTCGGCATGGAGATGACCGAAAAGAATCTTCCAGTTCATCGATGGGCGGAAAGAGTGGGCTCAACGAGAGATCATGCGACAAAGACCCGAGTCCCTCTCCGCCGCAATGACCGCAGCCGAGAGACTAGTCGACTACTACACGGATCGAGAAGTTGCGCAAAAAAAGGGATTACCTATGTCGAGTGAGGGTAACCCTAAGTTTGGAAGAAGCACTTCCCAAGTGAGATCCCTACGGAAAACAGTCGGTTCCGTCTAGGAGAAGACCAGCGAAGATAGAGTCAAACTAACTCCATCCCAACCTCCTTAAAAGGGAGCACGTCCGAAGCTTCCACTGCTAGAAAGTCGTTTGCTAGTTTCTTGTGCAAAGGACCACATCGAATTTCTGAATGCCCGCACCAGGGAAAGTTCAACACTATCAAGAACTTGTCTAAGATGTCGGTAGAACTGAACCCCGAGGGGATAGATCAGGAAGCGGCCATAGGCGATAATGAGGAGTCCAGTGAACACGGAGAATTGGCACGAATGGGCGCGGTGCACATGATGTACTCAATGGGAAAAGGAACCGAACACTCTGAAGCCAGGTCCATGGAACTCATGTACGTCGAGTTGAACATCAATGGGAAGTCCGCTCATGCCATGATTGACACGGGGGCCTCCCACAATTTTTTTGCCCCAAGACGAAGCAAAGAGACTCGGTTGAAGGTTGAAGCTAAATCAGGAAGAAGGCAGCATGAAGGTTGTCAACTCCAGTGCAAACCGATTCATGGAGTGGCCAAAAATGTGGCTATAAAGATAATGATTGGACGACTTTAAGCTCGTTCTTCGCATGGATTTCTTAAAACGGACACCGACCTTCTTAGCGCCTCAAAATGGTTCCCTTGTGATGATAGGTTCGAATCCTTGTCCTGTGAAAGCCGTGGGAGGAGACCAAAAGATGAAAGGACCGTCCCTCTCGGCTATGCAATTGAAGAGGGGACTTCAAAAGGGAGAGTCGACTTACTTGTGCACCATGTCAATGAAACAAGACACCCCCGCCGAACATGTGAAGCCGCAGGTAAGGAGAGTGCTGCAAGAAAACAAGGATTTGATGCCTGATCAATTGCCTATGAATTTACCTCCATGTCGCTCGGTAGACCACGAAATCGAGTTACTGTCGGGCACAAGACCTCCCGCTCGAGGGCCTTATAGGATGACTTGTTTTGCTCAGGGTCGATTCGACCTTCCAAAGCCCCATTTGGAGCTTCAGTACTTTTTCAAAAGAAACATGACGGTAGTCTTTGTATCGACTACCAAGCCTGAAACAAGTTGACGGTAAGGAATCGCTATCCCAAGTTAGATCAGTTAGAAGGCACTATGTATTTCACCAAGTTAGATCTCATCTGAGATCTGGTTATCATCAAGTTCGGATTGCCGAAGGAGATGAGTCAAAGACGGCTTGCGTGACGAGATATGGATCGTTTGAATGGTTGGTCATGCCTTTCGGCTTGACAAACGCACCAGCGAACATTTTGCACCTTGATGAATCATGTGTTTCACGAGGAACAAATTCGTGGTGGTATACCTGGTCGTGATATATAGCCGCTTATTAGCCGAGCATGAAGAACACCTGAGACTTGTGTTCGCGAAACTCCGGGACAACCACTTGTTTGTCAAGAAAGAGAAGTGTGAATTCGCCAGACCTCAAGTAAACTTTCTCGGCCACGTTGTGGGGAAGACTTAGGATGGACCCAAAGAAGATTGTTGCTATCATGGATTGGGGCGCCCCTAAGAATGTGTCGGAACTCCGCTCATTTTTTGGGCTAGCGAACTATTACCGAAGATTCATTCAAGAGTACTCAAAAATAACCGCCTCGCTGACCGATTTGCTGAGAAAAGATGTTGGGTGGGAATGGTCTGTCAACAGAAGGAGAGCATTTGACTATGAAACTCGGACTCGCCGCCTCACCCCACCGTACCCGTGTCAGTACGACCCGACACGGATACGGACACGGGATTCGTGTCCGGTCGCCATTCTGAGAAACGGACACCTATGTAGTTTAGTTCGTCAAAAAAGATTAGGAACGGAGCGGAGTTCGTGCCACGAACCTGGAAAGGTGAAGTTCAATGTTCAAGAATTTATTCGGAATTTGTGCTTGATATCATGGAAGAATGGAAGAAAAATAAAAATTGGTAATTTTTTACTGAAGTAAATTACTTACAGCATTGCAGATTTGCAGAAAGGAAGAACTTGAGAAGAGAAGAACTTGGGAAGAAGAAGATAGAAAATTGGGGAAGAAGATAGAAAATTGATGAAGAAGATAGAAAATTGATGCGTTGGCTTGGGAATGTAATTTTTTGGGGAATGAAATATAATACTCCATATTAATATGTAGTCATACTAGTCTGTATGTATAGGGAACCTAAAATTATAGACCCATTAATTATTAATCTATATTATATATAGGAAACCTATCTCAATAGAGCCATACTCCATATTAATTATTAATCTATATTATATATAGGAAACCTATCTCAATAGAGCCATACTGCATGTTGACAATGTCCAAATATGAGTTTGGATACAAGTTGACCGTGTCTGATAACGAAAATTGGATACTTTGACCGTGTCCAAAAAATGTCGTATCCAGCCCCAAAGAAGTTGTGGTCAAGGAACCGATCTTAGCTTTATCTGATATCACGAAGCCTTTTGAAGTTGAGACGGACGCCCTAGATGGTCACCCAGTGGCCTTCGAGAGTAGGAAGTTGAATGGGGCGGAGACGCGATATGCTGCCCAAGAGAAAGATCTCTTAGCCATTGTCCATTGCCTACGGGGATGGAGACACTACCTCTTGGTTCGAAATTCATCATCAAGACCAATAATACTGCAGCATCCCACTTCTTAACTCAGCCAAAGCTCAACAGCCAACAAGCTATATGGCAGGAACTGTTGGCGGTGTTCAATGTGGAATTCAAATACCGACCACGCTGCGAATAGGGTTGTTGATGCCCTGAGCCGTAGGTGTGACCTCTCATCACTTCGTATGATTGTTGACATGTCTACTAGCACGGTAGCTACGTATATTCGAGCCAAGACGAAAGACGAAAGAATACCTCGACCAAGACCCAACAGCACTGACTGACTCTCTGACTCTGAAACAATTGGTCTTGGAAAGGAAAACTCAGAAATTTTGGATGGAAGATGGACTTCTATTCACAAAGGAACATCGAATTTTATTCCCAAAAGCGGCAGGATTACGGAGGACTCTTATGAAAGAGTGCCATGACACCTTGTGGGCGGGTCATCCGTGATGGAAGAGAACCTTATGCCTACTAAATAGGAGCTATTACTGTCCACAAATGAACGATGATGTGATGGAATACACCAAGACTTGTCTCATTTGCCAACAAGACAAGGTAGAGAAACAAAAGCCAGGAGGGCTGCTAAACCCGTTGCCAGTGCCAACACGACTATGCGAGAGTATCTCGATGGACTACATATCTGGGTTGCCGAAGGTAAGGGCACTAAGTGTGATCCTTGCCATTGTGGATCAATTCTCAAAATATGCAACATTCATTCCATTGCACAAGGCTTGTAGTGCCGAAGAAACAGCTACTATGTTCTTCAGACATGTTGTGTGAAGTATTGGGAGCTAGCTCAAAGCATAGTCAATGATCGCGACTCTCGCTTCACGGGGCTATTTTGGGGAGAGTTGTTCAAGTTTAATATAGCATGCTGGAGGAATACTTAAGATATTTTGTAGACGCAACTCAAATGGAGTGGGTGCGACTCCTTAATGTTGCCCAAATCTGTTTTAATGTTCAAACGAGCTCATCTTCCAACAAGAACCCGTTTGAGCTTGTTAGAGGTCATCAGCCACTATTGCCTCTGACAGTTGCAGATACTTATGATGGCCGAACGAAGAAAGCATATGAGTTTGCAAAAGAATGGAATGTGAATACAGAAATTGCACGAGCTTACTTGGAGAAAGTGTATTGTCGCATGAAGAAATGAGCCGATGAAAACAAGAGACCCCGCGAGTTTAGCGTGGGCAACATGGCAAGGAGCAGATGAGATTCCTCCAGGGGCGCGACAAGAGACCTGTGCGAAAGTATGAAGGTCCCCTTCAAGTGACAAAGCGGATTGGGGAGGTGGCCTACAAGCTTGAACGACCCGAATGGATGAAGTGTCACCCAGCATGAAGCCATACCATCCAGACCCTGAAGAGCAAGAGCAAGCGTGCCAACATCCGTTCCAACCAACTTCCAACATCTCCTGACTAAGCAAGCCTTGTTGATTTCAAGCGTTGCCGAGGACGGCAACAGATTAGGTAGGGGAGAGTGTAAGGACCCGCGAAACTTGCAAATATGCACGCGGAATCCGTCCACTTCGACCTCGTAGATTTCCTTTATGCTTTCATGTATTTTCATGTATGTTTTTATGTTCATTTAGTACTCCAAGATTACTTCCTGCGTGTCGAATCTTGGAGCTATATTTTATGTTTAAAATACGTTTCTAGGTGTTTAGAAAACGTATTGCTATTCTGCACATGTAATGTTTCCTGCTACATGACCGAAACCTATGTTGCTCGGACTCTTCAATATTACCTCGCGTACCCGTGTCGGACACTGGACATTCGGACAAGGGTAGGACACTCGGACACTTTATTTTAGGCCAAAATTATAATTTTTTTTCATAAAATAGACGTATCCGACACTTGGACACATACCTGTGTCGGATACTTCTAACCGAGTCCAAGCAACATAGACTGAAACTATCAAAAAACCCTCTATGGGGGAGTACTAGTCACTCAATCTACTTCCCATCATTTGCCTTCATATTAACTCATTGCTTGCGTTCCTATGAATTGTTGCCTTCATTCTAACTAACGAATGTGTGTGTGCCGGCCGTTGATGATCGAGACTAGGATCCCGACACACACAACCCGAGACCGATTATGAGTGCCTAGTGTGTGACAAACACTAGTGCTTGACGCTCTCACTTGCATTCTTGTCGCGAGATTAGACAAGAGTGCGCACCACGTCCCGGCTCAAAGTTCTGGACCGTGACACTTAGCACCCACAATACAGAGGATTGAGCATCCTCTTAACCCCCTCTCTGCTCTAAGAGTACATCCTCTCTATTGTGGGAACTATTATGGGTGTCCTTTCACATAGAGGAAGATAGTTGTTTCCTCTACTTTTAGAGGAAAGAAGACATAGGCCCTTGTGCCCATAAACTACTATTTAATTGCCATGTTGATTATTAAATTAGTTTTATTGATTTGTAAATTATAAACTAATATAAAGTAACTCATAAAGTCATAATATTAAATAAAAAATAAGAAAAGTGATATATAAGAGGATCATCTCTATAGTGAAGTAAAATAGAGGTAGAGGACATGAAGAGGATGTAGATAGTGGAAAATGAGGTGGATGAAAGATGGAGTGAAGTGTCAAAAAAATACATGGAAAGATAAAAAAAATAAGAGGATAAAAGCAATCCTCTCTATTGTGGATGCTCTTAAAGCACCCACAATAGAGAGGAATGAGCATCCTCGTAACCCTTTCTCTCCTCTAAGAGTACACCCTCTCTATTGTGGGAACTACTATGGGTGTCCTCTTACACAGAGGAACATGGTTGCTTCCTCTACTTTTAGAGCATCCACAATAGAGAGGATGATTTCATCCTCTTATTTTTTATCTTTCCATGTATTTGTTTGACACTTCACTCCATCTTTGGCCATCTCATTTTCCACTATCTACATCCTCTTCATGTCATCTACCTCTATTTTACTCCAAAATAGAGAGGATCCTCTTATATATATTTTTATTTTATTTTATATTTAATATTATGACTTTATGAGTCACTTTATATTGGTTTAATTATTTAAAAATCAATAAAACTAATTTAATAATCAACATGACAATTAAATATTAGTTTTTGGGCACAAGGGTCAATGTCTTCTTTCCTCTAAAAGTAGAGGAAGTAACCATCTTCCTCTATGTAAGAGGACATCCATAATAGTTCCCACAATAGAGAGGATATACTCTTAGAGGAGAGAGAGGGTTAAGAGGATGCTCAATCCTCTCTATTGTGGGTGCTCTTAGAGGAAAGAAGACATAGGCCCTTGTGCCCACAAACTAATATTTAATTGTCATGTTGATTATTAAATTAGTTTTATTGATTTGTAAATTATTAAACTAATATAAAGTGACTCATAAAGTCATAATATTAAATAAAAAATAAGAAAAGTGATATATAAGAGGATCCTCTCTATAGTGAAGTAAAATAGAGGTAGAGGACATGAAGAGGATGTAGATAGTGGAAAATGAGGTAGATGAAAGAGGGAGTGAAGTGTCAAAAAAATACATGGAAAGATAAATAAGTAAGAGATAAAAGTCACTTTAGGACCACCATAAGATCAAACCAAATTTTAGTTCTTCCCTTACATGGACCATGGACCCATGGGCTTTTCGCATATGACACCAAGCATGTGGTGCACACTTGACACGCAAATTGGCACCACCATATGATCCTAGTAAGTTTCCTTGGGAGCGATTTGGGAATAGTTCCTTAAAATTTATTCGTATGAAGCTATTATAGCCCCAATTCAGAATTCTCAAACTATCACAAGCAATCGTATCATTTACATTGAGGACAAACAACTAAAAGTTAGTCGAAGACCACCATGGGATTGTATGGAAGTCTAGTTTCTTCTGAAATGACTATGAGGTGACTAGTCACATGGACCATCTATGCATGAGAGTGACACACACCATGGCACAATAAATAACCGTAAGATGTAAACTACTCCATATAAAGTTTTGAGCGATCCAAAGTCTGCCTCCAGAAGTCGTCTAAGACTATCATGGGCAAAAGTGTCAATTGTGTTGAGGTTGTTGGACCAACTAATGATCACTCTGTGACAGTTATGGGGTTGTATATTTCACACATACATTGCTACAGCAGTGACTAGTTACATGGCATTTTCATACATAAGGGTAAACATGTGGTGCAATGGTGCGTGCATGAAAGGCAGTACCAAGAATATTTCTTGGGAAATTTGGATAGAATCCGAAAACGTTCCCACATAAGCTGTTTAAGATATATTATACCCTTGAAATTCAATAGTCTCTGACCATCATGAGAATGTTCTGTCTTGAGATGAGAAAACTAGCTAATAATCACTATATGAACAGCACGGGATCGTATGAAGGTACAATTATGCTCTCGTGCATCCATGGTGTTGGGTTCGTATTGGTAACATATGGTAACAAAAACCTCGTAGCAGACTTCTAAGAAAAACAATCAACCCTTTAAAAGTACTGTTCAACCACCAAGTTGTAACATAGACGGAAGAAATTATCATACAGCATGGGATATATGTGGTGGCAATGAAAACAGATAAGAATCCAACGGCACACAAAATGATAAGGAACGTTTTTATCTTCAACTGATGACAATAAACAGCATCGCTTTGCTGGCTATCATCAGATCTTGTATGGAGAAAAGGTGAAACCAAAATGCACATCCCAGGAATAAGATACGAAGAAATGGTTTCACAGTAAAATATACACGTACAACAATGTTCAAGCCTTGCAGAAAATATCGTAACAATAATTTGCAAGGGATTAATTCTTAGCTAAAGACGCTGAAACTATCAAGTTCTTATCTACTAAGAGCGACGCATTACGCAAGTCATACACCTCCAGAGCTCATATGATAAACACCTTCAACTATTAGTCGGTAGGACTAGTCCGACAGTATGCAATTCAAGTTGTAGGTTCTACGATACAATTAAGAAAATCTTAGACCACACTAAACAACAAAGAACAGACAAACAGGTCAAGAACGCAGGTAAGCTCACATATCAGTAAGTACACTTATGTCACGCTATACTATCATAGCCAATGGCTTCAGCTATGGTCTCGAGTATGAGACACAATCAAACGCATCAAAGCAGGATAACACTGTTCTATTGCATAACCAATGGAAGTCGTGACTAGAGCATTACATAATGGTAATACAATTAGCAGAAAGTATAAATCTAGCACATAGTAAACACGGTCTGAATAAGGTGGGCATACCGGGATAAGATTCATCTCTCCACCATTGGCACAATATAATATCCATTAATTGAAACCCATGAGAAAGACATTGGTCGACTTCCTGCACATGAACTATTGAACCATCATGAATCATGAAAAAGACTAAAAAAGTTGAGTAGTAACTCCGAGAAACAGTTTCATAATACTGATACTATAAGAATGAGCACCTTAACTGCCATAACATAATACAGTATATAACACATTTAAGCATCAAACACTTGAACATTTACATCCAATCTCCTCCTGCAACATTTTCATCGATTTTTTGGTTCCGATATAAACACAAACCACAAATCAAACAGAAACAAACTTACACTACGTTTACAATTGCCTACTTCTCTATACTGAACTACATAATCTAACAACATTAAACGATTCAACTATACAGCGTAAATTGACTGAAATGATCAAAATTAACGATGCAAGACGTGTTAAGATAATCTAGTTACAGCTGACTAATATCAAATTGATGACAAAACGCGATCAGACAGCACTGTAATCTCAATCGTAATAAAAAAAATCAAAACTAAATCGCAACATCTACACTAAAATTCAAAATCATCACATGACATTATTTTGAGTATCTCACATTAAAATTGACTAGAACTGATTAAATAATGATGTACAACACGTCAAGATAATCAAATTACGGCAAAAAAACAATTAATTTCACAACGATATCGTAATATACAAATCAAAACTAAATCGCAACATCAACAGTTCAACACTGAAGTTCAAAATCATCACATGAAATAATTTTGACTATCTCAGATTGAAATTGACTGAAACTGATTAGTTAATGATGTAAAATACGTCAATATAATCAAATTACCGCGAACAAACGATTAATTTCACAACGATAGAAAAACAATTAACGATCAAACACCATTAGCAATAGCAAGATCAATCGTGATAGACAAATCAAAACGAAATCGCAACATTTACACTAAAACTTAAAATTCAGCTCTATTTAAATGAAATTACATACTATAAAGCTCTGTTTAATTCAATTATAATAATAAAATGAGAGAAAGTGTTCGATTACAAACCCTAAATTGCAGAATTGCGGTTGAATTACATCGATTTTCCGAAAATGACACTTCACATAAATTTCATATCAATCTTCCAAACCCTAATTCCTGGAAATATCTCGCGAATTTGATGAATTTTCGAAGTGATTTGGGGGTTTTGGGCGAAGCAGGCGCGTGAGTACGTCATCGGCACACTAAGGCGGGAAATAGAAGTAGGGTGAATAATACTCCAGATTATATGCTGTTCAATTTGTTAACTTTGTAGACACCTAAGTGTAGTTGACGGGTAAATGTACGGTTTTTTTAGGTAAGAATGTTAGAGTTTGTTTCAATTAAATTATACTCCGTAGTAATTAATTCTATTTTGAATTTAATGATTGTTTTATATTAAGAATTGGAAAATACTTCGAATAAGGTTTTATGTTTTGCTAAAACTATTTTGTCCTCCTTATAGACAACGATATTATCATATTACATCCATTGAGAGTATAACCATTAACTGATAATCTTATAAATAGAATCAGATCAGATGTAGAGTACATATTAAGTTAAGGATACAATTAAAATAAGTTATTGTTTCACAAACTCATGGTGTGTCACCTATACCAATTGTCATGGATTATACTTTTTTTGGTTGTCACAGGCTCATTTTGTGTCATGAAGTTAGTTTTTTACTTAGGTTTTTGGTTAAAAGTTAAGTGAGTTTTTATTCGAGAAAAAAATGATGGTATAGTATATTAATGAGAGATCCATAATAAGTGATTTATAATGCAACAATCATGATCAGTACAAATTGTTTTGTATGGTGACATAATGCAAGAAGTTTGCTTAAATCATCTTTATAGTAACCAACTTCTCATTTATTTACTCATGATACTTCTAAATCGTAAGAGAATGATTTAAAGCAAGTAAATTTCAGAGTGAAAACTTAAAGAGTTTGAACTAATATTTGAGATCACTTATTAGTAAATAAAAATACGTGTAAATTTACTTGTACCTAATATCCTAATGCTTTTACACAAAATAAAAAATAAAATCCTAATGTTAAGGTTTTGTTTGTGAGATTGAGTTGTTACCAATTTCCAAACTCTGAACATGACGGTTATACGAGTATTAGAATTAAAGTCTCTCTCTTACGAAATTAGATATTACGATGGAGATGAATAACTCACTTCTACATTGATCAAGGTAATAAGCTTGGGAAAGTAGTTACCCATTGTCTCTAGTTTGACACTTTGACTTCTAGCTATAAAATAAAAACAAATGCTATGTGATTTATGACCTCATATCCTCATTCACAATGCATTAAGTAGTGAGCGATTAATAAATTTCTTGGTGTAATTGTTGGATTTGTGCACTTAATTTGTTAGTCGTTGCATCGAACGACTGTGACGGGGGTCTCGCTGACCCTAAGAGTTATGCATGTCATTACTTTATGAATATGAATTTGAAACTATATAAAAGTCCTCAACATTAATAAAACTTTTATCCCTTCTATCCCGTTGACGTAGCTAACACACTTTTAGTGAATCACGTAAATTTGTGTGTTGTTTTCTTTATTGTTCTTTATTTAACTTTTTCGTGCATGTTCGACAATTGTGAGAGCGTAGCCAATTTAATGAACCTCGTAAATTTTGTGTAATTATTATTCTGATTTTTATCTTTGTTATCGTGAGTGGTTCATACTTGTATTAGAGTCTAGTTGGAAGGGTGAGAGAATAGTGGTCCACCAACATTTCACGGTGATAAAATGAGTCGAAATCTGGTGGAATTTTGTTGCTTTTCTATAAAATGCAGATAATGTATTATCTGTATTCAAATAATGTACGTGTTCATTTAGAAGATACTAATTCGATTTCCATAGGGGGGGTTGGAAATTTTGGACAGGCAAGCGTTAGGTATTGTACTATATATTAACATCGACACGAAATGTTGCATTCGATGTGATGAGGGCAAATATCACGTTGGGCATGATGAATGTCTTACAAAAATACATATGAGAATCCTTAAACTATGACTAATAAGGTTTTCCTTGTACATAGGTTGTTTGGCTAACATATGCATTAAGGAACCACAATGACGAATCATATCAATGATCTAGAGATGATTATAAGACAAAATAGTTTTGTAAAAATTGATTTTGATAATTAGATAAAAGCCTTGATTTTATTATCCTTATTACATAGTAGCTGAGAATCCCACGGTGACTGCAGTTAGTAGTCAACAAAGACAAAAAAAACAAATTTGAGAAGATACGTGATCTAATTCTTAACAAGAGCATTCATGCATTCACGAAATGAATTACGTAAGACAATGTGAATCAATGGGAGCGGCTCATTAATTGCTTATATTAGGGGAAATATAAAATATAGAGTTGATAATTGTGGGAGATCGAAGTCAACAATCAGATGAAGTGCTACATGTTGGAATTGTGGTGAAAGTGGACATGCAAGATGGAATTGTCCAAATCTGGAGAAATGGAAATCATAGCCTTAGGTGCAACCATGCTGTATCATCTGACACTACTACATACAAAAATTCATTTCATATGTTATGTTCATATCATTTCAAAGAGGAAATTGATATCTATTAAACACGATGGTGCAGATTACACATTTGAAAGTTGTTCTTTAAATTAATAGTAGTTGTAGAAGACGTGGCAGTAGTTAGTGAGACTAAAAATGGAATGTTGTACACCACTACAAAGTGTATAGGTAAGAACAATGTAATCAAATAATGCACAATGTGAATTGGCATGGTAAAATATATGCGAAAATTCAAACTGTTTCGACAGGGTAAGTAAGTGTGTGTGTCTAGGCTGAAGTGTACTCCCCGAAAAATGATGGGTGAGGTTTCAACAAGCATGGTTGTTGAAAACAAGCGTGAATGGTGAAGGTTGGGTAGTGCCTTGGCAAAGTTTATGCAGTAGGCATGAGCGGAAAATGGTTGCACCAGGTGAAGAAAGTTATGTTTTTTTTGTTACCTCCATAATTGTCGAAAGGTGATAAATTGTTAGATGTCTCTCAATTGTGATGTTAGATGTTTCTTAGTGAATCAAAACGGAGATGTGTTACTAACTGATGTGCAGTTTGTCGTCGGGACTACTATCAAACAATATTTATAAGCCAACAATACTAGCTAATGAAGCTAGTGGTAAGTCGGGTGTCGAATTCACAGGGAGGACTATTGTTTAAACGGATGTAGGGTGTCTAGTGTTCAATTCTATGGTGTTTACAGTTTTGAGGGGTTGAGTTTAGAGAGAAACAAAATCTAAATGATAAACAAAAGGTCAAGCTTAATAACTAACAAATACTAAATGAAAGGAAATGTAAGTTCAATAGAGAATGAAACTAGGGTATGACGGGACTATCAATGTTGACTCGGGAAATGGGTGTCAAGGTAATGTATAAGTCTCGGGTGGTAAACTATGTTACTTTGTAGGTCTCAACAGTCACCGCCTATTTGAGATTGACAGCCTGTGCCCTAATTACTTGGTCGGTCTCATAGGGTTGTGCTCCGGCGTAGGGTAGAGAGCGGCCGCTAACTAATTTACGTGATGAAACAATCAAAGAGGCGAGCCAAAACAGTTTAATTAACAAGTCATTGCCCTAATCAATATCGATTCGTCCCTACCCTAGTATGGAATTTAGCTACTCATAGGTGAAATAGATCTAAGCATATGAACTACTGTATTAGCATAAGACATCATAGGAAAGCAATGTGGAAACAATAAACGAACGAAAATAACTAAATGTGAAACAAAGAAACCTGAAATAGGTCTGAATACAAGGCTATGCCGATCGGCGGAGAGTGTCCCGACGATAGGCGGAGGTACAAAAACGAACGAAAACTTAAAACTAATCGACTGAAATGTAAAACAATAATCTAAAATGGTGTTTTAGAGCGGAAACTTGATCGTGACAAGGGATCTTGCGTCTAGGGAGAGATACCCCCTCACTCTCTTCACTTCTCCTTCATATAGAGTTAGGTTTTCTCTGATTTGGGCCCGATCTCGCGTCCTAGTGGCTTGGGCTTCGATAAGCTCGAGTCCCTTCCCCAAAAAAGCGTGCCCCGTGGATTAGAGAGGTAGTTGGACCATCCCTCTAGGTTCCCACCGATCGGTGGGCTTGTTCATTGGCCTCTGACGATCGGTGGATGGGTCTTGACGATAGGTGTGGGCTTGAATTGTCCTCTATAGGTCTTCATTTGATAGTTCAAGGTAGATGTGGGCTCCCACCGATAGATGGGCTTGTATGAAGTGTCCACAAGGCTTAGGAAGAAGTGGAAAGGGCCCCCAGGATGTCTCTGACGATCGGTGGTAGGCCAATTGGCCCTTGGACGATCGGTGGGAGGCATCACCGATCGGTGGCACTGTTAAATTCCTGCACCGCGCACTGAACTTAAAACGTCCGCCATTTCTTCGTTACTTGGCGGATTTTGGCTTTCTTGGTCTCATTTCGAAGCTAAGAAAGAGATCTATCTTATCCAACTTGAATCGCCTCAATCACATATCTAGAACTCAATCTATTTCCCTTCAAACTATCCAAAATGCATCCAAAAGCACCCCGAGAAGTCCTAAACCTGCAATTGAGGAACAAAACATACCAAAGTAGCATAGGCGAGGGATATGACTTGAAATCGGCTCAAATGAGCTATAAGTAAGACTGAAATGGGGGCGAATAAGTGTGTAAATGTGCATATAAAATATGCACATCACTAACTTGCCAATAACTTATTTATGTTGATCAAAGTAATGAATACGAGAAAAATTACACGACGCTCTAGTTTGACAACTAGCTACAAAAAGAAGAAAATGCTATATAATATATATCTCCTCACATTCTCATTATCACGGTACTGTATTAAGTAGCGAGTGATCAATAAAACTATAAAATTCCCTGTACAACTATAGTGATGACAATGCCAATTTGACGAACTTCGGAAATTCTGTATCCTTGTTATTATTTCAGCCTTAATCTTTATTATTGTGTGCGATCCATACCAAAAATCCCTACACACGGTGAGACAGATGTACGCAACCTTACCGTTGTGTTATAAACTAAATGAAACTATTCCGAATAATACGTGATGAAAATCGTGTCGACAATTGCATTGATAATAATAACAATGCAATATTATATTTTATTGATTCATACTATAAAATTATTTTGATGACTAAACCTGTCTCTAATCAAACTCCGATAATTCAAAATAATCCGAAATAACATAATGAGTACCAACTTTCTTTAATACTCCCTCCTATTCAATGTATTATTCCCCTTTCATTTGGGCTCTTAGATTAAGAAAATGAATTTTGACCATATAAAACACACTATCCCACACACAAATGAATTTAGACCACACAAAACATACTACCCCACATCCAAAAAAGAAAATAGGGAAGAAAACATGAATAACCCAAAAAAAAAATAGGGAAGAATACCATGAATAGGAGGGAGTATTACTTTTTATATTAAATGGAAAAATAGGGTTAAGCTTTTACAAAAACGTTGAATATTTTTTATGAACGCGGCAAAACAAGTGCCAAGCCAAATAGCCAACAACCCAAACAAGATAATTTACGCCGCATCAAGCAAATGCGGATAGCGATCCGTGTGAGACTCCCAAAACAAAACATCAACCGTCGATAAAATCCTCATCTAACGGCTCTCATCATTCCTTTTCCCAAAACACAAAACTTTCATTTCCAATTTCCGCCACATTTCACAATTCAAAACTTCCCGCTCTCTCAAATCTCCCCCAAATCTCACCTTATAAAACCCTCACCACATCTCACACTTCACTCACACCAAAATCCAACCAACATTTCCACACACCAATCAAAAACAAAAAACCCGAAAACCCCGAAACAATAACAAATGGCTCGAACAAAACAAACAGCCCGAAAATCAACCGGAGGAAAAGCCCCAAGAAAACAACTGGCAACAAAAGCAGCCAGAAAATCAGCACCAGCAACCGGAGGAGTGAAGAAGCCTCATCGTTTCCGTCCTGGAACCGTTGCGCTTCGAGAAATCAGGAAGTACCAGAAGAGTACTGAGTTGTTGATCAGGAAGTTACCATTCCAGAGGCTGGTTAGAGAGATTGCTCAGGATTTTAAGACGGATTTACGGTTTCAGAGTTCGGCTGTTGCTGCGCTTCAAGAAGCGGCTGAAGCGTATTTGGTTGGGTTGTTTGAGGATACTAATCTTTGTGCTATTCATGCTAAGAGAGTTACTATTATGCCTAAGGATATTCAGCTTGCTAGAAGGATTAGGGGTGAAAGAGCTTAATTAGATTGGTTGGTTAATTAGTCGGTTTAATCGGGTTTAGTTAAATAATTAGTTTGTTTTAATTAATGTTGTTTGGATTAATGTGGTTTCTCTACTGTACTGTTTAGTGTTTTAGGGTTAAGGTGTTGTAAAGCTTTTCAGCTATGGAAAATGAAATTAATGAAGTGCTGTTAATTTTCGGTTGGAAAATTGCTGTGTTCATCTTTATGAAGCCGATTTTCTGTATGTTTTTTCTGCTAAGAGAAACTTAGATTTTGCGACAAAACTTTCAATTTCATTTTGTTAATATTAATATGGTTTCGAGTTTTCGACAAAATCATCTACAAGTTTTTGCAAGATGCAATAAATGAATAAATCCATCTTTTATTATGAGCTATTTTTACAAGAGAACAAAGTGAGACGGTTTGTATTGTATCCGCCATGAAAAAGAACAGCACTTCACAATGTCAGGAAATTTGATTCTTTTTGCTCGAATAAAGAACAGCACTTCACAATGTCAGGAAATTTGATTCTTTTTGCTCGAATATTATTCTGATGCGGAGTACATTAAAATTTTCCGTTCAATGACGAAATAAAAGGGAGGTCGGACGTACATACCTTAACCTTATGATTTTATGAATGTACTATAAAAACGGAATAACATGCAGATTTAGCATTACGGCTCAAAACTGCGAGCCTCTCATTTTATCGCTACTCCATGAGAAAGGAGAATGAGTGAACAATATGTCTCACGGAATACAGAAGTCCGACATTGGTAACAAGAATAAGTCACAAAATACATTCAGTAATCTCTTCGGAAGGACGAAGTTACCAGCTAGTGGAAAATCCACATAATGCTTGAAAGCAAACAAGTCTAAATCATTGATCACCAATTACCCAGAAGTCTAAAATAAATCGACTAAAGCGGGATCACATTCTCAAAGTAAAAACACTAACTCTGTCTTCTTGTCATGGAACACTTCTACCAAAACCTTAGCAAATAGATTAGTGTATGAGCATGTCAGGGAGAACCTTCGGGGTTGCTCCACCAGAAACTCACGGATAAGCTTGTTGTAAGAGATCGGACATAGTGCCACCACTTGGGCGGGATGTACAGCATTTCTCCTTCGTCTAATATGCAGTCCACAAATTCTAGGTCCCTGGCTTTCGGAAATGCTTCGTAGTCTATATTGTCTAAATCAACCTGAAAAATTGGTTTTCCAACTTATCAAAGTGATCGGGAAGGGAAAATGAACACAACAATTGAACACAATTAAAAGTAAATAAGGAAGGCAGAACAGGTTGTGTATGATAAACTACAGAACACATCATCATACGGAGTAAAAAAAATTACACCGACACTAGGAGGTTGTTTATAAATAATGAAAATAGGGACGTAGAATGCACCGGTAATCACAATACAGGAAACATAGAGTTATAGTTAGCTGTTGTGCTTTATTCAATCAAATTTCCTATACGGAAGAATAGTGAACTTTGGCCCAATTAAAATTTAAAACTGATCAAATTGCAAATGCTTGATAAAAAACCTCTCCGAGTATGATGTATGGGGCAGTAAGGCAATCAGAACAATTTTGTATATTTACAGGAACTAAGGTTACGTTCTCACCTGGCTCGAATTGCACAGCATGGTTTCAGAATGCGGATAAAGCTCCTCAGAAAGGGATGCTGGATACAGTCGTATGTACTTCTTGCCAACAACCTAGCAGAAGAATAGTCATTGCTGTCATTCTACTTTTGAGTGTGAAATACGGAATATAAAAACTCGCAGAGCTCAAGAGGTGTATGAAACTAATCAAAAAAGAGAGATTGCACCTAAAACTAAAATGAAACTCCGTAAAAACCAGTAATACAATCGCTTCATCTAATTTAATATCTACCTGAGCAAGAATGTTATGATGGGGATCATGGTGCAAAGGTGTGACGGTACCAGCAGGGCCAAACCAAGCATTAATGGACCGTAGTTCTCCACCACCAACAAAACAATAGTCAGGAACAAGAACGTCCTTCCGAAGCTCTTTTATCTGTCACTAGAATCAACCAGTGACTGCTTGAACATAATGGCTATAAAGAACTAACACAAGAGATGTGCATGTGGAGGACATGCCTGGTCAAACAACGGATGCTGCGCAAGATATGTAGGATCTGCAGAAGAGTTACCAGACTGGATCCGTTGCAGGAATTGAGTAAACGTGATGAGTTCTTGCTTCCACTCTGTGCACAAGTAATTCTTTCCAACCTGGAAGTAGAAGCATTCACGTAGAGAGCATTTTGATCAAAGAACAGAAATAGGACCAAAGGTAGGGTTTCAAGTAAGAGTGTAAAACAATAATGAGAATAACGATAGAGAAACCAAGGGCACACGAAGACAAGGGCTTAGTTAGATGAAAGGATAAGGCTTGCATCTACGCATCAACAAGATGTCCTTGATAGAATGGCAAGTTTGAGACAAATCCACATCCATAATCTATGTTCATACAAAAAATGGTAATCAAGCCTTAGAAAATGATTAATTCTCCCTTTGTCCCAATCATTTGTTTACCTTTGATTAAAAGGCAGATTCTCATTTCAGACGGGAAATTTCGTCTGAAATTAAGATGGAGAAAATGTCGCCATTTTGTAATAGAAAGTGACCATTTATTGAAAAATGTTGCAGTTAAAGTTACAGCTAAAATTGTTCGCATTATATTAGAAAATTGTTTTGGTAACTGTTTAAAAAAAAATTGTCACATTTTATCGTAAATGGGTCACATTTTCTCCGTCTTAATTGTAGATGAAAAATCACAAAGAATAAAAAAGTTCGATAAATGATTGATACAAAGAAGAATAGAGTAGTATACACAGGTTTGAGACGATAAGTCATGCACATCATAAACCAAAGTAATTGCAAGCTCAGCCTATACACACAGTGGCAGTAGCACAACAGCTGAACTCAAAAGTCATTTATAGAGTTGTAATTAGAAAGAGGAGAATTAAATTTGAAAGATGAAATCATCTCAAGAGGTATACTTGCTCATAAAATACAGTTGAGAAGAAATACTCATCAGCTAATCACCTCAACTGGAACAGTACGACCACCTGCAATCCTGTTCAAATAATCGAGGCTGTTCCACTTACTCCTCGCTGGCCAATGAGACATTGAATCACTGATTATCACAGGTGAACCTGCTAGGAAATAGTCGCAAAGAAACCCTTCCAGTGATAACCCTGTGCGCTTTGCAACAAGCTTTGAACAGAGTGACTTTACAGGCAGTACCTTGGATACCTACAAATTAAGAGCCTTGAGTTATCACGGTGATCGATTCTTATAAGTTTTCACATTGTATAGCCTAGCAGCGTCAATGCAAGATTTTATATACGACTATACAAGTACTAGTATAGTTGACACAGCCATATTTCAAGACCAGTACAAATTGGTACAATAAAATTTCCACCATTTAATTCACTGACTAGATAAATTCATAAATCAATCCTAAACTACAGCAACCAATACCTAAAATTGTATATTAGTATATGATATACGCGATATACACGTTAATTATAGTAGTGATTTTATGAAGCGGCTCCCATCTGTGGATCCCATCACCCATTTGACATATTCTGGGGTGCGAGACTCGTCAGTATCAGAGCTGGAGTATTTGAATCCAGAATCATAGTTTATCAGAAGATTCAAAGTCGAAATTTCATTCCTAAGAGCTTAATCTAATCATTGATCAACCCTTCAAGCCTAAACCCGTTAATTACTAAAAACAACCAACACCTAGATCACACCTATATACATTCCGACAAACATTGGTCATGTACTATAAATCCCCATATCAAGAGCAGTAGCAACATCATGAAGCATGCCCTACCATTGCTACCAAGCACAAATATTTCATCTTTAACAACCACACTTAAAGCTTTGCTCATTCATTTTATAGCTTCTTAGGCCACATACCAGTCATCATATGTTCATTACGGAGTATCATAGTCCTTCAAGTCAGAAATTAACTCGAAAACTTTGCAACTTTGAAATCCCCAATAACAGCATACTGTAATAAATACTCCGTATGAGATATGCATACATTATTACCAACTTAGCCAAAATCTACAGGTTTGGTAATCACTTTCTACAGACTAACTGATTAAGTAACTAAGTATAAGGTAATATTGCTTTATACATTGCTAATCAAATTTCATGGATGCTGACTAATCTATCCCTAATCTCTCAGTTTAAGTAAAATCATATTTCAAAACATATCGAGTTAATCATCGTAATCTCACTCAAAAACACATGATTAATCATCAAGCATCCCCTCTATAATAACAAAATTTTCTAACTTTAGTTCCCCTCATAGAAAAAGTTTCTAACTTTAGCTTCCCCCATAACAAATTCTCCTGAATTCTCCGTAACATTTACCTAGTCAGTGACATGACAAGGGCGGCTATCACGCGCAGTTGCCAAGTTAAAATTTCCAATCATCATATTGATTTATTAATCGGTTTTTCTATCCTATGCCCACTAGACACATGTTAAGAAAGACAAAAGGGGAAAGAATAAATGATACCGTTTGTCTTTCTTAACATGTGCCCGCATAGATTAGAAAACCGTTTATTAATTCATCCCCTAAAATTTCTGAACTATATTTGACCTCTTTACTCCCTAACCTCAAATCCTAACTCCGTCACAGCGCAACTAATCCTACTTATCCTACCTAAACACTTTACTAACCATACGTCCACTATAAAGTCTATAATACAGTCCAATAAAATTCCAACATAAACACAAATTCTTCTGTCAGGCAAACATATCCGTTTTAAACAAGATACATAAACGAGTAGACGAGTCAAAAAACAAAATGCAAAGGCAATGGTAAAGCCTTCTATCTATCTATCTATTACGGAGTATTAATCTATATATGGGATAGTTTGACCCGTTTTACCCGTAAAGATATGGCTCTTAAGGAAGACCAACTGTTAACTTAAATAACCTAAAGTTCTAAACGAGTAGCCGAACCAAAAATGTGATGATACTTTAGTTAAAATTTCCGACATTTTATTTACATTCCCCTAATTATAAATCCTGTTTCCGCCGCTGATTTAAAAATCCTCGCTTAAAAACCGATAAAAAAAAAGACAAACCTCACCTCATCTATATTAAAATCAGCAGAACAATACAAAACCCTACAACTCCCATCACCATTCTCACCCTTTCCTCTCATTTCCATAACTCTATCAATAGCACATTCCAAGTCACTCCTCAAGAGGGCCCCACCCATAATCAATCCCATATCCAACACCTTAAGAGTCTCTGCCACGTCACCATCTGCCAGGTGGCACCTTGCCACGTGTAAGCACGCCATTGAGTAAGCATCCCGCCAAACCGGCAAAACCGAATGCCACGGTCCCGAATGTAATTGCTCCCACGCCATCTCACGCGCCGCCTCCGCCGCACGCGCGTCACCTCCACGCGCCGCCGTGTCCATTCTCACGAAGGCGTATCCGCCTTCTTCGGTTATTTGGCTTAGTATTCCCACCCTCTCCCTGTCCATCACCGGCGTCGGGATCCGGTCCTCGGCCATGATTAAAATTAAGACGGTCTTAAATAAGAATCTGTAACGAGAAATGGGGGATTTTTATAGGGGGAAATGGGGTGTTGGATGGAAATATCTAAAGGGTGAAGATATTTGGAGAAATATCTGAAGAGAAGAGGTGTTGAGTGTTTGATAGATAGCACTTTAGTGGTGACTAGATATTGAACGTTAGATTGATTTCTTCGCTTTTTCAGACGTATGTTTGTGTGTCGTGGCATTGTGGGCCTTTAGTTCTAGATCCTTCGGAAGTTGCAAGTGGTAGTATTTGTGTGGCCAAATGTGACTCGTGAGTATATCAGTTCTCATTTTAACATTATTTTAATCGTTTGTGGGAAACGTTACAACAGCGTGATAAATGAGAATTTGCGTTTTTTTTATGTTGTTAACACGAGAATACTGATTGCGTATATTCAACCCCCTTATTCCATAATTTTCGAGAGTCAACAAGTGTTGCGATAATGTTAATGTTGTATAGGGAACTTTTTATAGAAACTTTTAAGTTGTTTGGTATCGCTAAAACACAACCGTAAGAAAATGTAAGTAATTGGTTGAAATGTAGGGAGCACATACATAATGGTGATTTCGAGTTACTCCAATCCAAGAGTGGGTCTGTTTCTCTAACTTTTATGTTTCATCTTGTGTTCTATTACCATTAGTGTTTTGGCACATCATTTATTTAATATGTCAATCATTGTTATGGTTAATGATTGATTAGTATGTATCAAAAGTAAAAGTAATGAGACTAAAAATGGGATTGAGAATCGTGGCTCACTAAGTAATTTGAAAAATCAACTTTAATGACATCATATAGAATAAGCAATACGATTTCTATATGGGCTAAGTGTCTTGAGTCTTGTAAAGCCGCTTTACAGTAAGACCTTGTAAAACAATCTACAAAATTTCCTTGATGCCCTTCTCACCCAAAAATGGTAAGTGGTGGGAAGTTATTACCGAGGTTAGCTAAGTAAATTAACCTACGATTTTACAATAACATGCTCCATGTGTTGTGTAAAACCGTTTTACACAATTGTTCCGTATAATAAGTTTGTCAATAGCCATCGTCAAATTTAAAAGATAGTTTGTCAATCGCAATCGTGAAATTACATGCGTTTAAATTATGAGTGATTATACTATTGTAGTTTACTTTTCTACTTATTCCTTCATCATCAATTTTGGTAGCAATTGTCAACAAAATAATAAAATAAAATAAAATTGATTGATTTGTGCCTCTGTTAGCATCCACTTTACTTCAATGATGATCAAGTTATTAATTGTTTATCTTGCACTTTGTAAGTTTGTATGGCCCATGGGCATATAAAATAAGATTGATAAATTGTTTAATGCGCATTTTGCACCGCCCATGAGGCCATGACACAAGTCAACA
>JAIUZE010016735.1:0-43169 GCA_022085475.1 Heliosperma pusillum
TGAATATGTTGACTTTTATGTCTAAGTTTATGTGGTAAAGACTCTGTTTCTAGCCGGTTTGATCAAACGGGTTTGGTCAAACTAAGATCTAGTCAGCCCCGTTTTGACTGATGACCCGTCGCGGGACTCGGTCGGGGATCAAGTATGGTTGTATTTAATTAATGAATTAGCCTTAGTAGATATGAGGCGATATGATATTTGATGATTATTGATATGCAATTAGTCACATGATAGGATGTTTTCCCGTGACTGATTTATTATATGGTTGGTGTCGTGTTGACTAAGTACCCATAGAGAATTATGGATATATGGCGTCTTGACCATTCTAATTCTAAATGAGTAGCTTGGGCCATGACATTGATAGGCAGGTACTGTCTTTAACGAGTATATGTTCACTTGTTGATAGCTTTTGTGTCTCGGCTTGGTGGGTTTATATCCAAGTCGGGGCATGGTTGCCTAATCCGTTTTGGGGTTGGAACCAGCTTAAGTACTAGCCATCTCTGCTTAGGGGGTCGCCTAGTAGAGTTTCGCATAGACGGTTATGTCATGGGACGGGGAACGGAATAGCTGTTGTCGCTAGGTCTGATCAGTCTAGGACTAGGATGTTTTCCTACCTTGTGGGATAGCCTCGAGTTACAGAAGTCTTCTATCGACTGTACTAAGAACTTATGCCTGTTTGTAGAAGTATTGGTCTTTCATGTATGTATGATTCTATGAGTTCTAGAAGGTGAGATGCAAGCCGGCTAGGATTGATAGAGTTTGGATTAACGGTTGTTAACTGATTCACATGATTACGTGTTGATTAGGGTTTGAGTGTATCAGGGCCATGTTACTTGGTAACCGCTGAGCCAGCATACCAGCTTCCCTACCTCGGTTATTTTATTATCGGTTTCACATGATAGCTTTCACATGATAGGTTATGTGTTAGTTATTTGTTTCATAACATGAAAAGCATATCATATATGTTTAAGTTTCGTATTTTCCATATACATTGCTTTTATGTTATTCATGTTTCATTAAACTCGACATTTCGTGGCTGGGAGAACTCGGAGTTACTCCCCACTGACTGTGGCTTCCGTGTTTACCTCGAGTTATATTTTATTACCGAATTCACATGATAGCTTTCATATGCTAGGTTATATGTTAGTTAACTGTTTCATAACATGAGAAGCATATCATATATGTTAAGGTGTTGTATTCTCTATATACATTGCTTTTATGTTTTTCATGTTTCATTAAACTCGACATTTCGTGGCTGGGAGAACTCGGAGTTACTCCCCACTGACTGTGGCTTCCGTGTTTATATTTAATGCGGTCGAACAGGTGGTGAATGCATATTTGGGTACATTGACGAGCTAGCGAGCGAAGTATTTACCTTGGACCTATATTCGGTTCATAGTTTGTATATTATTGTACACCTTTTATTTCCGTATTTATACGGGAGATATGTCTCCCGTCTTGTAGATTTCTTTTGTATAATAGTATTTCCGTTTTGTAATGACCTTTTTATTTTATGACACCTTCGTTATGTATTATCATACTTTGTTTATGTATTTAAATATTTTTTTTTCTTTCCGCAAATTTGAGGGTGTCACATAACAAACCAAGCACCAAGGAGGTACACCAGAGCATCCCAACCACCCCCACCATGGCCTACCAGCAAGCCAGCTCATTAATCAACAAGTTTGCCCAGGAGAGTCCTCTTAGAAGTCTAGCAAAATCTCAAGTTACAAACAGTCCAAACCAGAGTCCAATGAACCTAATGGCAAGGAAAGTACAAGTCCAGCTGTGGGTTCTTTTTGCCTAAGTCAACTTGTCCTTATCCAAGGCAGGTTTATCTAAGTTCAAATAAGAGTTAAAGAGTCCCAAGGAGCAGCAAAACACCCAGAGCAAGGCAGCAAGACAGCAAGAACAACAGTTTCCCATTTCAGGAAAACTCCAAAAACTGCTTTATTGCTTTTTGCTTCAGTCTGTTTTGTGTCTTTGTCTCTGTACTAGCTAGTTGTTAAACTCGTCCTCTTGTGAGGCCCTTAATTAGTTATCTGTTGTAGTATTTCAAGTCCAAAGCTGACCCTTAGATGGACTTTACATCCAAAGGTTCACATGGTATCCGCCTCCCTATATAAGGAGGGTCTTATGTATTGTTTTAAGCAGACTTTATGAAAGAATTAACCTTGAGAAATCTCTCAAATCTTTCAAACTTGTGTTAAGTGCTGTAGTTTGAGTCAAGCCTGATACATCTTCAAGGTGTCTGATCAGTGTCTTGCTTTGTGAGTCAAGTCTAAGTCTGTGCTTTGCTGTGACTAGCTTGCTTGCTGTTGAGTCTAAGTCTAGGGTGTTTGTGCATTGCTGTAATACTCTAAACCTGTCTCAAACCCAGTCTTTAAGTCCTTTCTCTTGTGCCATGTTGTAGGGGAAGTTCTCTAAGTCATATCCTTGAGTTTCAGTTAATACAAGCCACTCTATCTAAAACAGCCTCCATTTCTGTTTGTTTTTGCTTTCAGTTTTAGTAAGCATATTAAAGCATCCCCTAAACTCACATGCCTTAGTAGCAAAAGGTTTTGGCAGATGGACAACCAGACACCTATAAGGCACGACTAGTGGCAAAAGGTTTTACTCAACTGCAAGGATTGCATTATGATGAAATCTTTGCACCCGTAGTCATGTTGCGTTCCATTCGGATAATCTTAGCGATTGTCGCTTTTCATGACTATGAAATTTGGCAGATGGACGTGAAAAACGCCTTATTAAACGGTTATTTGGAGGAGGAGTTGTACATGGTACAACCCGAAGGTTTCATTGACCCTAAAAATCCTAAGAAAGTGTGCAAGCTTAAGCGTTCCATTTATGGACTTAAGCAAGCTTCTCGGAGTTGGAATCATCGTTTCGACCAAGTCATAAAAGAGAATGGTTTCACTCGATCGGTTGAGGAACCATGCTTATATGTCAAGTCGAGTGGGAGTAAAATCGTTTTCTTGATATTGTATGTCGATGACATACTCTTGATAGGGAATGATATTCCTCTCTTATCTTCGGTTAAGGTATGGTTAAAGAACCATTTCCAGATGAAAGATCTGGGCGAGGCACATCGCATATTGGGAATCCGTATCTATAGAGATAGATCACGACGGATGTTATCACTCAGTCAGGAGTCTTATATAGATAAGATTCTTGAAAGGTTCAGCATGATCAACTCCAAGAAGGGGTATCTTCCAATGACGTCTGGGATGCATTTGAGTAAAGCTCAGGCACCCCAGACATTTGAAGAGGTCGAGCGCATGAGTCGAATTCCTTATGCATCAGCTATATGATCGATCATGTATGCCATGATATGCACACGTCCAGACGTGGCATATGCTTTGAGTATGACCAGTCGGTACCAAGGCAATCCAGGTGAAACACACTAGATGGCTGTTAAAAATATCCTTAAGTACCTACGGAGGACTAAGGATTGAGTATTGACTTATGGAGGAGAGACTGAGCTTTGCGCAACCGGTTACGCAGATGCTAGCTTCCAAACGGATCGGGATGACTCGAAATCTCAGTCTGGATTCGTATTTACTCTTAATGGCGCTGCGGTCAGCTGGAAAAGCTCCAAGCAGAGTGTTATAGCAGATTCTACGACTGAGTCCGAGTACTATGCCGCTTCAGAGGCTGCAAAGGAAGCTATATGGATGCGTCAATTCTTACAAGGACTTGCCATAGTTCCTAGTTCGAATGACCCGATCACCATCTATTGTGATAATAGAGGTGCCATCTTCCAGGCTAAGGAGCCTAAGTCTAGCAACAAATCTAGACATGTACTTCGGAAGGCTCACATGATCAGAGATTACGTGGAGCAAAAGGAGATCGTGATAGACAAGATTGCTACGGATGATAACATAGCAGATCCTCTCACTAAACCGTTAAGACATGATAAGCATGAAGGGCACGTTACTTCCATGGGAATTAAACGTGTTCCTGAGTTGTATTAGCTGTTTGTATGAATTAGATACATCTTTTTCATATATTAATAATAACTTCATCGTATTGTTTTCATATTTTGTTTTTCATGTGGATTGTATGGACAACATTGAACACCACAAAGTGAACTGAATAACATTATATGTGTTTTGGTCCGTAATCGCCTACATGAGCTGATAACTCTGGCTATTATATTGTTAAGTCGATTGATGGTGGGTTCAACGAGCCATAAGTCAAACTGTTGACTGATCGATCACAAATACGAGTTATAAGGATACCTCGTAGGACATTGTAATTCGTGACGACGTTATGGAGTCCTAAATGTTTAACAACATTCGGTGCCAGGTCGTGGATTGGACGTCCATAGTGTTCCTAGAGTCGATTCTTTTGACTATCGACTGTCTCTTGAGATTAAGGTAGTTTTTGGGTGACTTTGGTTTCTTTCTCACGGTCGACCGTAACAGGAGGCCAAGCAGATTTTTACTGGGTCATTTCATACTGTGCTTACATCTGCAGGATTCGAGTTGAGGAAAATATCCAACCCTTTATCAGGTTTTGTTATTTCTCAGGGCCACTCGAGGAGTAGTAACTGAAATGCATGGCCATGCTCGAATAATGATTCGTTTATCAGTTGAGTTACTCTCTAGTCGGGAAAACCACTCTTGATACTGATCACTTGTAAAATACGACCTTTGTGAATGCGGACTTTGCAAATTGTTTTACATTGAGTGGGAGAAATTTAAGGATATGAGAATCGGTTATCGCACATACACTTGTAAGGACAAGTGGGAGATTGTTGGAGCTAGTGTCCTCCACAGTTAGTGTGATAACAGCTAAGGTTCACAGGGTATACTTTGTATTATAATCAGTTGATTAACGTTTATCGATAACGGTTGGCTTGCTAGATAAGTTTGACGTTATTGTCATACAGATGGCGGTGATCAACTGATCCCTAAAAGTCACACCTAAAAGATGTGTTTGAGAGATGTGATTATTTGAGAAAATAATCATATTGATGCCTTATTAAATGACTAAAAGGTTAGTCGATGTATTTGACTAAAAGGTTAGTCAATGTGATGATGATACGATTATTTAATAACGATTAAATAATGTTAGCTGGTAATTGAATATAAAATGTTATATTTAATCAATGTATATAATGTTGGTCTAAACTAAATGTAAACTGTTATATTTAAGTTGGCGGATATGTATTACACGATATTATTATAGTGTATTGGTCCGGCATTACTCGGTTTATATGACGGTCCATTACTAGTAATAATTAGAATACATATTACATTATGTACATATTAAATGATATGATAACTACCTAATATAGGTTGAGAGGAATAAGGAAACAAGATATTTTTTATTCTTTCCTCTTGATTTACACGGTTAGAGGAGGGAGTCATAAAGGGAGAAAAAAATCTGTTTTTCTATTAACCCTAATTGACTCCTAATCTCACGGTTTTAAGGGTGAAAAAGGAGAAGAAAAATTCTGATTTTAACTCTCTCATTCATCTCCATATTCATCATCATTATACACACAAAATTAGAAGTAATTTTTGTGTATTCGTTCTAGCACGACGAAGGCATTTCTTGAACCATCTTGGGTGCAACGATTAAGAGAATACCTACTTTGGTATTTGTTCTTAGGCCTTTTGCTAGGACCGAAGGTTATCTCTTAATCTCTTGTTTTATATTATGCAATTTCATTTATGACTAGAAATTCATATAGTTATAATTTCATTATAATCCGAATTATTTAAAGGGAAGTATACCGATATTTCCCACAGTACTGTGTGATGTGGTTCCAATGGATGCCTGTCACTTATTATTAGGAAGGCCATGGGAGTTTGATAAGAGCTCCATACACCAAGGAAGAAGCAACACCTATTCCTTCAAACATGGGAGCAGGAAGGTGACATTAGCCCCTTTGCCACCTCATCAGAAGAGTTATGGGAGTCCCAGTATGGCTGAAGACTTTAGTGGAGTCTTGTTTCTATCTGAATCAGCAATGGTCAAAGACTGTAGTGAGGAACAACCTGTACTGATGCTGCTGTCAAAGGAGGTTCAGGAAGGGGAGTCTAAGATAATTCCTGCAGAAGTTAAGCCCCTCATACATTGATCAATTCAAGGAAGTGTTCCCAGAGGAACTTCCTGATGGCTTACCCCCTTTGAGAGGAATTGAACATCAGATAGACCTTGTGCCAGGGTCTGTACTATCTAATAGACCAGCATATAGATGTGATCCTAAGGCTACACAAGAACTGCAGAAACAGGTTGCAGAGTTGATGAGTAAAGGGTTTGTAAGGGAGTCCTTAAGTCCATGTGCTGTGCCTGCATTATTGGTCCCTAAGAAGGATGGAACTTGGAGGATGTGCATAGATAGCAGGGCTATCAATAACATCACAGTCAAGTACAGGTTCCCTATACCTAGGCTTGATGACATGTTGGATGAACTGAGTGGATCAAGGTTCTTTTCTAAGATTGATTTGAGGCAAGGCTACCATCAATTGAGGATCAGGGAAGGAGATGAGTGGAAGACAGCTTTCAAAAGAAAACATGGCCTCTATGAGTGGCTTGTCATGCCCTTTGGCCTGTCAAATGCCCCAAGTACCTTCATGAGATTGATGACAGAGGTGCTTAGGCCTTGCCTAAGGAGATTTGTGGTAGTATACTTTGATGATATTCTCATCCACAGCAAGAACAAGGATGATAATTTGAGGCATCTTGAGGCTGTGTTTGAGATACTTAAGGAGAGTAAACTCTTTGGGAAGCTTGAGAAATGCACCTTTATGTCTGAGGAAGTTAAGTTTCTAGGATATGTAGTGTCTGGTAGAGGCATTTCAGTGGATCAGGAAAAGATCATTGCTGTTCATTCTTGGCCTGTTCCTAGGAACATCACAGAAGTAAGAGGGTTTCATGGCTTAGCATCTTTCTACAGAAGATTCATTAAGAACTTCAGCACCATTGCAACACCCCTCACTGAATGTATGAAGAAAGAAGAGTTCACTTGGACTGAGAATGCTTTGCAGGCTTTCAAATACATAAAGAAACTCTTGTGCAATGCACCTATCCTCAGGTTACCAGACTTTAATTGCCTATTTGAGGTTGAATGTGATGCAAGTGGAGTGGGAATTGGAGCTGTCCTCATCCAAGAGAAGAAGCATGTAGCCTATTTTAGTGAAAAGCTAAGTGGTGCCAAGCTGAGCTATTCTACTTATGATAAAGAGTTTTATGCTCTTGTCAGGGCTCTAAGGCATTGGAGTCATTACCTGAAGCCCAAGCCTTTTGTCCTACACTCTGATCATGAGGCATTGAAGTACATAGGAGGCCAGCATAAGCTCAGTCACAGACATGCTAAATGGGTGGAGTTCCTCCAGTCATTTACCTTATCTAGCAAATACAAAGAAGGGAAACAAAATGTTGTAGCTGATGCATTGTCTAGAAGATACACCCTGCTATCAACCATGGAATAAAGGGTTCTTGGGTTTGAGTTCATGAAAGACATGTATCAGGAGGATCCAGACTTTGCAGAAGATTGGTTAGCACAGAAAGAGGGAACCAGGACTATTGATTCACCCTACACTCTACAAAATGGATTCCTGTTTAAAGGAAACAAGCTGTGTGTTCCCAGAGGTTCTTATAGGAGTCTATTGATCAAGGAAGTGCATGTAAGTGGCCTTGGAGGACACTTTGGGGTTCAGAAGACTGTGGATATACTTCAGGATCAGTTCTACTGCCCTAAGATGATGGGAGAGGTCCAAATAGTGCTCATGAGGTGTGGAGTCTGTCAAAAGGCCAAGAGTTCATTTCAGGCAGGACCTTACACTCCCCTACCAGTCCCATGTAGGCCTTGGGAAGATGTAAGTATGGATTTCATAGTGGCATTGCCTAGAACATCAAGAGGAAAATATTCTATCATGGTAGTTGTGGAGAGGTTGACCAAGATGACACATTTCATTGCCTGTAAGAAAACTGAGGATGCTGTGAGTGTGGCAGAGCTATATCTTGATGAGGTGTTGAGATTGCATGGAGTTCCAAGAACTATTGTATCTGACAGAGACACAAAGTTTATGAGTCATTTCTGGAGAACATTGTGGAAGCTGCTTAATACCAGGTGGACAAACTGAGGTGACCAACAAGACCTTGGGAATGATCTTGAGGTGTATAGTCAGCAAATCTCTCAAGGATTGGGATTTAAAGCTGGCTTAAGCAGAGTTCTCCTTTAATAGAGCTCCATCAGCAGCCACATGCCACTCCCCCTTTGAAGTGGTATATGGTATTAACCCCTTAATGCCTTTGAATTTGTCTAATGTGTGCAGGTCAGAGATCCATTATGATGCCAAGAAGAGGGTGGAACAAATGCTAAAACTCCATGAGTCAGTCAGAAAACAAATTGAGAAGACCAATGATCTATACAAGAAGAATGCCAAGGTTCCTAAGACCAAGAAAGACTTTGCACCAGGAGACTTAGTATGGATCAACCTAAGGAAAGAGAGGTTCCACTCCAAAAGAAAGAACAAGCTAGAGCCAAGAGCGGATGGTCCTTTTCAAGTCATAGAAAAGATAGGTCCCAATGCCTACAGAATTGATCTACCAGGAGAATATGCAGTTCATGGGACATTTAATGTTGGAGATCTTAGTCCCTTCTATGAAGACTCTGAGGGAGAGGAAGACACAGGCTTGAGGTCAAGCCCTTTTCAACCTGGGGAGGCTGCAGCAGGAGCTCACCCAAGGGGCCTTGATAATCAAGCCACAAGCCAGACAAGCCTGACCACAAGACCCCCTCAGATTGAAGCTCGAACCACAAGGTCCAAACATCAGGCCATGTCAAGCCAACTTAAAGCCAAACCAAGCCAAGACAATGGAGAAGACATTCCAAGGATCACCAAGTCATGCCAAGGTCCAAATCAGTCCACAAACCATACACAAGCCAGGAACAATGCCTGTCAGAGCCCAGCAGACCCGTTAACAAACCAAGCACCAAGGAGGTACACCAGAGCATCCCAACCACCCCCACCATGGCCTAGCATCAAGCCAGATCATTAATCAACAAGTTTGCCCAGGAGAGTCCTCTTAGAAGTCTAGCAAAATCTCAAGTTACAAACAGTCCAAACCAGAGTCCAATGAACCTTATGGCAAGGAAAGTACAAGTCCAGCTGTGGGTTCTTTTTGCTTAAGTCAACTTGTCCTCATCCAAGGCAGGTTTATCTAAGTTCAAATAAGAGTTGAAGAGTCCTAAGGAGCAGCAAAACACCCAGAGCAAGGCAGCAAGACAGCAAGAACAATAGTTTCCCATTTCAGGAAAACTCCAAAAACTGCTTTATTGCTTTTTGCTTCAGTCTGTTTTGTGTCTTTGTGTCTGTACTAGCTAGTTGTTAAACTCGTCCTCTTGTGAGGCCCTTAATTAGTTATCTGTTGTAGTATTTCAAGTCCAAAGCTGACCCTTAGATGGACTTTACAACCAAAGTTTCACATGGTATCAGCCTCCCTATATAAGGAGGGTCTTATGTATTATTTTAAGCAGACTTTATGAATGAATTAACCTTGAGAAATATCTCAAATCTTTCAACCTTGTGCTAAGTGCTGTAGTTTGAGTCAAGCCTGATACATCTTCAAGGTGTCTGATCAGTGTCTTGCTTTGTGAGTCAAGTTTAAGTCTGTGCTTTGCTGTGACTAGCTTGCTTGCTGTTGAGTCTAAGTCTAGGGTGTTTGTGCATTGCTGTAATACTCTAAACCTGTCTCAAACCCAGTCTTTTAGTCCTTTCTTTTGTGCCATGCTGTAGCGGAAGTTCTCTAAGTCATATCCTTGAGTTTCAGTTAATACAAGCCACTCTCTCTAAAACAGCCTCCATTTCTGTTTGTTTTTGCTTTCAGTTTTAGTAAGCATATTAAAGCATCCCCTAAACTCACAAGCCTTAGTATTTTACACTCCACTACCCAATGGGTACATCAGCTGATTCGCCTACCTGGTGAATGCCTTCAATCAGCAATTCGCCAGCAGCTGGAAACCTGAGAAGCAAACTAGCGACTTGTATCGGTTGGTGCAGAGGCAGGAGGAATCGACACGAGACTTCCTAAACAGATTCAATAGGGAGAAAGTCTCTATTCCCCCTTGCAACATAGCGACAGCGATCGAAGCATTCCGGCAAGGGCTCCATCAAGACTCCGACCTGTACAGGGACCTCACAAAATACCCCTGTGCAACCTTCGAAGACGTGCAGGCAAAGGCAATGGAAGCCATCCGACTGGAGAAGGTTGAATCTAGGAGGGATCTTTACAATAATGACAGGTACAGCAGGAAGGCAAGCACTGACAGGCGGAACAATAGATCAAAGCCGTACAGCCGGAACACCGTTCACAAAGTAACAGGAGACAACGATTGGAGGAACGATCCAAACCTTCCCTCTAAGGTAAGCGAGTATGGGTTCTCAACAGGTCTTGCAGGATTACTAAAGGCACTCAGGGAACTAGGCGGACGCGTAAGGTGGCCCAAAAATACAGCCGGAAAGGAGCCAGACAGGAGGGATGGAAGCGGGAAATGCGATTTCCATGATGACATTGGGCACAATACCGAAGATTGCGTGGGGTTAAGAAACGAAATACGACACCTCCATAAAGCTGGCTATTTGGACCACCTGCTACCAAGGGGAACAAGGTCAAGTAAAGTCAACACCACTGAACAGGCTCTGCCTTCTCCCCCTCCTCTGTGCTATAGAATTGTGAATGTTATTACAGGTGGTTCAGAATTGTGCGGGCTGACCTACTCCGCCGCTAAACGGCACGCAACGGAGATGAAGGGAGATAAACCCGAAACATCCTATAGAATACAACGCTTGGAACTCCCGGCAGTATCCTTCGAGGAGGCAGACGTACACGAGACAGGAGAGCACCATGATGCCCTCGTAATCAGCCTCTCCATTGGAAACTGCCTGGTGAAAAAGATCCTCATTGATACCGGGAGCTCAGTAAACCTCATCATGCTGGAAACACTGAGAAACATGGGTTTTGACAAAAAAGATTTATCTCAAAGGGCCGTCCCCCTGGTGGGTTTCAGCTCGGAGAGATCACGATTCCTACCTTCATAGGGGGGATCAACAAACAGGTAAGTTATCTGGTTATAGATGGTCCCGCAACTTACAATGTAATTCTTGGCAGGCCATGGATCCACGGGATGCGAGCGATACCCTCAACGTACCATCAGTGCATAAAATTTCCCACGCCATGGGGAGTACAAGAAATAAGAGGAGACCAAGAGGAGGCACGTACCTGCTACAAGGATGCCCTCAAAACCACAACATGCCCGCCAAAATAAGAGGAGACCAAGAGGAGGCACGTACCTACTTCTGCTATCTTCTTAGTTAGTAGACTTAGGCTTTTATTTTTGGTGTATAACGACACGCATCAAATTTTGGCGCCGCTGCCGGGGAGGCAATTTAATTTTCTGTCTATTTATTTCTGTCTCGTCTTAAGGAATTTCTAATTCCTTAAGACTGTTATTATTTTTTCTCTCTATAGTTGTGTATGCGCAGGTTCCAAAGGCTCGAGTTAGTGGAAGCTGATCCAGAGCCTGAGAGAACCTTCTTACGCAAAAAGAGAGGGTTAGATACGACTGTTAAGGAGGAAGACTTGAGTACTTCTGAATCCGTCTTTGACAGTTTTATTTTCGAGCAAGATTCGACTGTTGAGACTGCCATACCAGTAAAGATGCCTAACATTGCTAGTCACTCTGAACCCACCGCTGCATGTATACCTCAGGGATTCAAACTTACAACGCACGAAGATGGAACTTCTTTCGATCTTCGTCTGTCTTATATCAAGCTTGTCCAGCAGGACAAGTATAGGGGTGTGGCTGGGGAAGATCCGAGGAAGCATATGGAGACCTTTGCTGATTACTGCTCTTCTATTCCGGTCTCTAAAGGGGTGACACAAGACAAGATCAAGGAGGTCTTGTTTCCTTTTTCTCTTACCAACAATGCCAAAGACTGGTTGAAGCTGAATAGAGAAGAACTGGTATTACCGACTGGACTACACTTGCACTTGCCTTCTACAAGAAGTATTTTCCACCACAGAGGACAAATGCTTTGAGGGGTCAGATTACAAATTTCAAGCAAACGGTTCATGAAAATCTCTATGAATCCTGGGATCGATTCAAGACGCTAGTGAGGTCTGTTCCTCACCATGGGTTGGAACAGTGGTTTCTATCTAACCAGTTTTACAACGGGTTATATGATGATCATCGAGCTATTCTAAAGGCCGCATCGAACGGGAGATTCCAGAAGGAGATAGATGATGATAAGGGTTGGAAATTGATAGAGGAGATGGCAACCCATTGTGCTGAATATGGTAACCCGCGAAGTGGTACACGGACATTAGCTAGTGTTGATTCTGACGGTCTGGATGCTAAATTTGATAAACTGAATGCCAGACTTGACAAATGAGAGAAGCAAGCTGCAGATAACCAGCAGACGGTTCATTTGCTGCAGCGAGATGAAGTGATTACTTGTGAAAGGTGTGGCGAAACTGGTCACACGGCTGTAGATTGTTTTGCAGAAAAGGAGCAAGTTTGTTCCTTTCAACAATACCGTCAAGGGGGTGGGTGCTATAATCAGGGGAATATCCATCCCAATTTGAGATGGACAAGCCAGAATGTCCTAAATCCTACTCCTCTGTAACACCCCGACCCAAACCTTGGGTCGGGAGCGGTCTTTTGCATGGATGACCAGAAAAGAAAGTGCACTTTGTTGATATGAGTAGTACTTTCAATCCCTTTAAGCACTAGTCATTTAAGCTAATCAATGGACCTCTTCAATTAACGTGGGGTGTTACAATCACCCCCACTTGAAGAACGCAACGTCCTCGTTGCGCCTGGGAGCATAACCGCTAACCCAGAATCCTCCCCCGCTAGGTGGGTGACCCGGGTACTCCCGACCACAGGCTCACCACACGGTCGCAGGGTTGCTCTGATACCATTTGTAACACCCCGACCCAAACCTTGGGTCGGGAGCGGTCACTCATGATAGATCTCCAGGCTGTGTACATGGCTCACAGATCAACACGGGTCCTTTCCAGCGCATTTTGTCCTCACTCATGCAAATCCCGGGAACCTTCCCAGGAGGTCACCCATCCTAAGACTACTCTCAGTCAAGCACGCTTAACTTTTGAGTTCTTTTGCATGGATGACCAGAAAAGAAAGTGCACTTTGTTGATATGAGTAGTACTTTCAATCCCTTTAAGCACTAGTCATTTAAGCTAATCAATGGACCTCTTCAATTAACGTGGGGTGTTACATCCTCCACCACAGCAGCCGACGTATCAACCGCCGCACAAGCAAGGATTCCAAAAAATCCAGTCTTCACAACAAGCTAGTTCCTCATCTGGAGGAATTTCAGAAGTTGGGGAGCTAAAGTCGATGATACAAGCTTTAGCTATCCAATTGAGCAAATATGATCAAGCAACGAATGCTACCATTAAGCTTTTGGAGTCACAGATTGCTCAATTGGCGGGAGCTAGATCGACTAGGCAACCTGGCCAGTTACCGTCTCAGACCGATAAGAACAAGGAGACACTGAACATGATTACTCTGAGAAGCGGTCTCGCTTATGACAGTTTTGCTGGTACCATTGCTGATATCTCTGGTGCGCATCCCAATGTTGCGAAGGCTGATGCTGGTAATGTCATCGATCGAGGAGTTTGTTCTACTCGATCGAATGAATTGAAGGAAAACTTACTCGATCGAGAGGTTACCGTTGGTCGATCGAGTGAATTAGATAGGCAGTTGGTCGATCGAGAGGGTACAGTTACTCGATCGAATAGTTTGAATGATGATGCTGCTCGAACGAGCAATTTGAGTTCTAATAATGATCGATCGAGTGACATTGATACTCGATCGATGGGTCATAATGAGCGAGAAGCTCGATCGAAGGGGTTAAGCAAGCGGATGATTAATAACGCGATTTTCAAGGATACGCAACGTGGATCACCTGACATTCCAGTTCCGTTTCCTGGTCGGTTGAAGAAGGCTAAGGTCGAGAAGGAATTTGCTCGGTTCGCTGACATTGTACGTGATCTTAAAGTGAATGTTCCTTTTGCAGACCTCCTATTAAAGGTACCCTCTTACTTGAAATTTATGCGTGAAATTCTTTTACGTAAGAGGTCAGTCGATACTATAGAGACTGTAGCTTTGACTGAGGAATGCTCCGCGTTCCTCCAGAACAAATGCCCACCTAAACTGTCCGACCCAGGTAGCTTTTCCATACCGTGTCATATAGGTACCTATCTTATAGATAACGTGTTATGTGACCAAGGAGCTAGTGTTAGCGTCTTACCTTTGTCTTTAGCCAAACGGTTAGGCTTCACCAAGCTTCAGTGTACCAACATGACGGTGCAAATGGCAGATAGGACCTTGTCCCGACCTCTAGGAGTCATAGAGGATGTACCTGTGCAAATAGGGAGATTCTTTATCCCGGTCGATTTCATAGTACTAGACATACCTGAGGATTCTCACACTCCCATCATTTTGGGAAGACCGTTCTTGCATACTGCGCAAGCGGTTATTGATGTTGGGTTACGGACATTGACCTTTCAGATAGGTGGGGAGAACCTAGTTTTCACTCAGTCTCATGCTAGTAAAAGTCCCATGCTTGTTTCACCATGTCACGCGCTTCCCTTAGCTGACATTACACCTGATTTATTTAAGCATGACAAAGCTTCGGTTCCTATCGAGCCTATAGCTCCTGTCTGTGATATTCCCAGTGCCACCGTAACACCTCCGCCCTAGCTTGGGAGCGAATTGGAGGAACGTGCTGTTTTGTGTTTTCTTACAGATCATAGAGCGGCAGCATTGGAGCTGAAGAAGGGAGAGCCATGCTCGCGTGATGGTGTCAAGAAGAAGTCGAAGAAGGACAAAGGAGCTCGCACATACTCGAGTGATTCGGAAGTGGAGCTAGACTCCAAGAAATTATCGTATGTGTGGCGAAAGAAGTCGGAAATTACCGCAGCTGAGAGTAATTCCGCAAGTCAGAGGCCTGACGGTGGCCTTGCCACAAAACTAATTGGTTATTAGCCGGGTTTGCAACCCCGTGCAATTTGTAAAAAACAATTTATTGCGTTTTCGTTAGACAATTAGACTTTTTTATTACGATTAGACTATTACGTTATAATCCGTAGTTTAGATAAACAATTACTTTTCCTGTTAGACAACTTTTAGTATTTTTTTTGGGTATCGTTTTGTATCATTTTTGCAGGAAACAGAAGCGGAGATCAATTGCTAAAAGTCGAAGGTTGTGCAAACAGGAAAAGCATTCGATCGAGTAAATTGTTACTCGATCGAGCGATCCTGCCTGACAAAGTTCTCGATCGAGTAGAATTTCTATTCGATCGAGTAGAATTCCCCTTTGTTCTTCATCTTTCAATTTCTCTGCATAAGCTTACCTGCAATTCGTGTTAATATCCAAATTAATTACCAATCACATCTACCCGACATATATGGTGGAGACGGAGGAGACTACTGGGAGGAGGTGATGTTAGCTCCCCAGTTTGATGCTGGTTTGGGGAAGCTGTTGTTTTGTAAGTTTTTCTGTTTATTTTTTCCATTCTTTTTTATATATTTCATCCCTTAGGAACATGTATTAGGTTGTTTTTTTCCCTTTCCCCTTATATGCTGTTGTGCTGTGGCCAATGAGGACATTGTCTGTTTTGGTTTGGGGAGGTGTTTTGCATCCTTTTGCGTCTGCATTTGCATTTGTATTGCATTCACGTTTACAATTCATGTTAATTAGAAAAAAATTGAAAAATTCAAAAATATCACGTTTATTTTTGCATATAGTCGAGTCGGATTGGAGTCTTGTTCGTGATGAAATTGCACTACAAGTCTATTTTATGCTATTCCTTGCACCATTCTTGACTTACTTAGTAAAATCGAAGCAGTGAACTATAGAATTTTGTCTTGGAATTTAAATTCGATTATTAGACTTGACTCTACATTTTGGCAAACTACTTATATATTCTGAGTTTTAGAGCCTATAACTGGTGACATTTATGACCAATTCATTTAGGAATGAGAGTAGTTACTCCCCTCATCTCGTGTCATTTGCTTGTATATGAACTTTGATTTCTTATTGCCTGCACGCATTGGGTTTGTGGTCGGTATTACGTGTTTTGAGAATATTTGCATCTCCCTTTTCCTCATTTTACCCCATTATCTCCACATAAAGCCATATCTGCCTGTTGCCCTTAACTACATTCTAAACTGAGCCTACCATTGCCGAGCTAGTTTAGTAGTCGAGGTATATTTTACCGTTGTTCAGTTTTTGGCTCGTTTTCATTGATTGGAGTGGGTATTTGCGAGAAAAAGAAGAGAAGTGAGTAATTGTGCCTCGATCGAGCAGCTTTTAGCTCGATCGAGCAGTGTTGTTATTTGTTGCCTCGAGCGAGTGACTTATTCCACTCGATCGAGAGGTTTTTCCTCGATCAGCCAAGAAAAGGAAAAAAAAGGAAAGAAGAAAGAAAATGAAAAAAAAATGAAAAATATAATGAGAAAAAAAAAGTAATTGGCTGAAGTTTCTGTTTTACACCTCCTATGCCTATCATTATTTGTCGAGGTGTTTCATGGGATTTGTGTTGTTTTTGCCTAGATATGTTAAGGCATCGAGCTTAGTTTTTGATAGTTGGAAGAGTGGAACGAGTTCTATTACGGTCTTGTTAGGAACTAGCTTGGCTATTTACCCTCACATTTCCATTAATTGTTTCGCCCCTTCTTACCAATTAGCCTCACATATCCATATTTTTGCAAATGTTCGGCATGTGATAGTCCTTGAACGATGGTTATACGTGTGTACGGTGCTTGAATCATCTTTCATATTAGTTAGCAATGCATGTTGTGTCGGTCGTAGACTAGGTGAATGACTATATTTTCTTCTCTCTTTCTTATACATAATTACTTACCATTTGCTTGTTGAGAGAAGAGTGATCCGTGAGAGTCCGAATTTGGTTGAGTCTTGCAAGGTCGAAAGTCTAATTTATTTCCAAGATTGTACAAATTCGTTCACTTTCGTATTAAGCTTTGTAGCGATTGAATGAGTGCATTAAACTGTTTAGCATTGACTTGTAGCTAGCTCTGAGACTTACTCCATTCCCCTAGGTTTATTTAGTTCTATATAGCTGCATTTAGTTTGCTTGAGGACAAGCAAAGGTTTGGTTTGGGGAAGTTTGATGCGTGTATTTTATATAGACTTTTTAGTCCATCTTTGCACGCATTTCTATGTCATTTAAGTGGTATTACGTCACTATATGCCCCTATTTGGCTACTTTGTACTTTCATTATCATCTTGTAGGTACAAGCTGCGTAGTAGCGGAAACCGAGCCAAAACAGTCCACTTTGCATGCATTTAGAAGAATGGAAGGAACGGAACAGAAGCTCTTGCATGGGAAAGCGTGAACCCGCTCACAATCGATGGCCAAAGTCATGACTCACGCTACATGACAAGCCAGAAGACCTCGATCGACTATACCTTTGGTCGATCGAGGAGAGTTGAAGTGAAGAAGACCTCGATCGAGCTGGCATTTGCTCGATCGAGTGGCAGCTGTTGAAGAGTTGGTCGATCGAGTGGATGAAGTCCTCGATCGACTGATTCTCTCAAATAAAGACCTCGATCGAAGGGTATTTTCCCTCGATCGAGTGGAATCCATCACGGGCCTTAAGTCCGTAGATTAATTAGGGTTTAGAGTCGTGTTATGCATTATATAAGACTCTTATTTACGTCATTAGGAAGGATCATTCATTCATTAATCTTTCACCATTAGTTTCTGAACTTTATTAATCTTTAGTTTACATTCGGGTTATTATCGACGTGGATTTGTTCTTTACGCCGGATTGCTAAGATTGTAAACTCTTTTCTCTCCTTATTTCTTAACCTTTGTTTTAGTCTTAATTACTGTTTTACTTCTCTTAATTGCTGCGTTACTGTTTTTATGCTTGTTAATTACGATTATATCATGTCTAGTGTCATATATTCAATCGTCTTTATTAACATCATTAATAGCATGAGTAGCTAATTCCCTTGTATGTTAGGATGAGGAAAACTATAGTAGAGGCCTGATAGGGTAGAGTATTTTAGTTAGTCTTGAATATGAGAATCGATCTAAGCAATTTAATTGAGGTTAGTCGAATGAGTGCACGCAGGAGACTAGCTATTTAGTTAACCCCGACCTGGATTGAGAGATTGGAAGGGAAATGCTTGCTTAGAATTGATAGGTGACTCCTAAGAGGACGAGAGTTAATTAGGAAAATGCCTAGGGTGGTTTGAGACCGAGAGGAGAAAACCATTGCCCTTCTCATTGATAGATTGACTGACTTAGTTGACCCGTAGATGCCGATATTGCAGTGGACCGAATCCTAGCATATTTCTCCTTTATCTGATTTATTTCATATTAATTTCTACCTTTATTTCTCTTCCTTTAAATCTTATTTAGTGTAGTTTAAACCAATTCAAAACCCCCTAGTTTGTGACTGGCAGATTTAGATTACAGTTAGTTATTTTTCCTCCCTGTGGAGATCGACCCTACTTCCGCTATCTTCTTAGTTAGTAGACTTAGGCTTTTATTTTTGGTGTATAACGACACGCATCATGTGTGATGATGAATGATAGAGAGAATTAAAGAGAAAAATCTGAATTTTTTCTTTCTCCTCTATTTCGGCCGAGTGACTCAAGTAGTAGAAGGAGGAGTCTTTCCTCCTTTTACTCCTCTTGTTATTAGGGTTTTGACCTAGTAACCCTAAGAGAATAATAGGAGATCTTTTCTCTTATTTTTATCTCTTATTAACCGAAAATTAGGAGGAGAAAAAGACTATTTTCTCCTTCCTTTTTCGGTTATATTAGCATGTAATATAATATATACGTCAACTATAAATATCCGTATATTTATAATTTGCTAATTAAATATAACATATTATGTTTAATTACGAATTAACAGTTTAATTCGTTTAAACTTACATTATATACATTGATTAAATATAACGTTTTATATTCAATTACGAATTACATTTAATTCGTCTCAGCTAATATTATTTAATCGTTATTAAATAATCGTATCATCATTACCTTGACTAACCTTTTAGTCATATACATCGACTAACCTTTTAGTCATATAATAAGGCATCAATATGATTATATTATTCATATAATCACATCTCTCAGACACATCCTTTAGTTGTGACTTTTAGGGACCAGTTGATCACCGCCATTAAAATGACAATAACGTCAAACTCCTAGCAAGCCAACCGTTATCGATAAACGTTAATCAACTGATAAGAATACTAAGTATACCCTGTGAACCTGTAAGAGATTTATTCATGTCATCACACTAACTGTGGAGAACACTAGCTCCAACAGGGACATCATCGTCCAAGCAATACGGTGTGAAATCAAAGCAACCAACAACGAGGCAGAATACGAGGCACTAATCCTAGGGCTGCAACTAGCCCTAGACCTACACGTGCAGAATATAGAGGTATGTAGTGATTCTCTACTTATTGTTAACCATATAAATGATTCGTATGCAGCAAGAGATTCAAAAATGATGGCCTACCTAAAGGTAGCCAAAGAGCGGGCGGGGCACTTCGCAACGTTCTCTCTAAAACAAATACCCAGGGACTAGACCTGATCATGGGCCGGGCCGGGTCGGGTTTGGGCCGGGTCGTGGCATAAAATTAAGCCCAAGTGTGCGGGTCGGGCCATATGTGTGGGCCTATTTTATTGGCCCAAACCCGGCCCATGCGGGCTTAAAGCGGGCTTCGGGCCAATTCGGGCCTATAATATTTACTCTTCAAATGACTTTAAAACTCTCATTATGTAACTAAATACTCTGTCATCGAAAAATTTCATACAAAATTATGTGATTTGATCGGTATTGTCAATGTAAGAAGTATGAATGTAGTTGAACAAATGAATTAGTGAAATGTGCATGTAGTCACGTACGTAGTATTGTTACATAATTTTTCAACAAATGAACGTAAGCTAACATGATAAAATAGTGAAATATGCATGTATAATACTGTTTGAATATTACTAATTTTAACAAATGAAATTTTCCGCCTATCATCATAAGAAATTATTAATTTGAAGTTAGAGATAATAAGAAGACAAAGGGAGCGGCCAATGATTAATTAAATGCACAATTTTCAGTAGTCAATATTCCTAATGTACTTAAGTACTATGCTCGTTACGGTGTAGTACAATTATTTTCTGAATTGAATATGTTCTTTGGCTAAAAAATAGAAGTTTGTCATATTAATACATGCAAACAAAGTACTACGGAGTACTAAATGACAATTGATTTGTTAAATCTAATAAAAGTTTGATTATGTTCGGGTCGGGCCGGGCTAAAATTCGGGCCTTAGGGTCGGCCCGAACCCGGCCCAATTATTTGATTCGGGCCATGGGCTTAGGGCCGTGGGCTTTTTCGGGCCTAAAATCAAGGCACAGGCCCTAGAAAAAATCGGGTTGGGCCGGGTCAGGCTAGCGGGCCTGGGCCATTTGATCAGCTCTACCAGGGACCTAAACGTCGAGGCAGACGCCCTGGCAACCCTGGGAGCAACTTTCAAACCAGGTACCATCTCTACAATACCCATAGTGCATGTGTTAGAACCCGCAATTCGTAAAGAATCGCAGAAGAAAGACAAGCAAGAAGAGAGGGTGCTGACAGCACCCAAAGCAGAAGTCCTCTACGTGGATAATGGTACAGAGGAGGATGCTGACTGGCGCAAGCCGTACCATGAATGGTTGCAGAATGACATCCTACCAGCAGACATAAAAGAGGTAAGAAGTTTCAAAATGAAAGCCTCGAGATTTGTACTAATCGACAACATCTTGTTCAGGAAATCCTTGGCTGGCCCATACCTACGATGCCTAAACGGTGAGGAAGCACGCTCAATTATGCATGACCTCCACAACGGAGAATGTGGAAATCATGCAGGGGGCAGGAGCTTGTCCAACAAAGCACTACGTCAGGGGTACTTCTAGCCTACCATGCGCAAAGACGCAATGCAATACGTCAAAAGGTGCGACGCGTGTCAAAGACACGCTGCAGTTAGCCACCAACAAGCCGAACCCCTGCACTGTAACACCCGCAAATGTACCCTATTTGTAATTTAAAAATATTATACGGATACTTTTCAGCGAAATTTTAGATTTAGTCTAGAACTTAGTTTTCGTGTCTAATTTAACAAATCCGAGTTCGTTTTCGGACTTTACGCTGAATTCCGAGTGAGTTACGTCTTAAGGCGCTTATGGGCTTTTTCTCATGTTTTTCCACTTACTCCCTCATACTTCCCTTAAACCCTAACTCCCTCGTTCGTCCACTTACTCCTTCTTCCTCATCAAGTAACCACCAAAACCTAAGCTCCAATTTTGATCAAGCTCAATATCGACACTACTCCTTCGTTACTTGCTCAAATCCACTAATTTTCGTCATAATCTTCCCCTCTTATCGTCATCTACCTTTTGTGGTAATAAAAAAACCGTATTTCTCATTTTCAATTTATCCGTCTTTCTCAAAGGTGAATTATATTCATCTTTTGTCGTCTTTGTTTAGGTGGAGACCTTCAAGACCCCGATAAGGATTACTATCTAGTGGAGGAAGGCTTTGAAATCGATTGAAGACGCTAAAAGGTAACGGTGAAGGGTTACTCGATATCAATACGTGTTTTTATGTGTTTTTGATGTTAGTAAATGTATTTAGAATAGGATGAGTATTCATAGAATTTTGTGTTTGTTGATGATGGTTGTTGTTTGTTGATAATTGTTGATGATTATTGATAGTTGATAATAGTTATTGATGATTGTTAAAAATGGATGTTGAAGCTTTTTGTTCTCGGGTGAATGTGTTCCCAGCCGGGTGCCCGGCCGCCGGTCCCCCTGACCGGCTAGGAACACGGCTGACTTTTCCGAGAATTTTTGGTGTAGTGTTGTTCCCAGCCGGGTGCCCGGCCGCCGGTCCCCCTGACCGGCTGGGAACAGGCTGTATTTTTGGCTGATTTTGTTTGTTGATGATGTCCCTGTTAGGTTCATATACTTACACTTAAGACATTTCTTAAGTAAAACTAATTAACTCTTTAATTAGTTATAAGATATAGTTACATGGAAATTAAATAAAACAAAGTAGAGAAAGATTTTGTTCCTGACATTGATTATATTTCGGGTATGGGGCACAAGTACAAGACACCTTCTTGTACTTGTTCTTGAGCTAGATGATTATAGGATGAACTTCCAAAAGCTCCAAGTGTAGGAACCCTCCTTGGTGATGTACCTAGACTATCCCTTAATCACTCAAATACTTGTTATACTAGAACAATATATGAGTACCCTTAAAAACCAAGTATACAATACCCCACTTACTACTTTAGTAATGTGGTGTTTATACTCCAACAAAAGTTCTATGAAACTTCTAAAGTTTCTAAGTATTTGTTGTAATTTCTAGTGAGATATTGAGTGAATATTATGAGATGTCCAAGTAAGTAAAACAAGAGGAAAAACATCCCCTTAATACCACCATGAGCCGGCACCCTCTCTTGGGAAGGGAGGGAATGTTTTTCTTTTTGTCTTAACAAGATGGTAGGGTGGCTATAGGTGTTTAGGCTAGTAATGATTATGTTTAATCATCATTAGTATAATGTTTAAAGCCTAAACCTACCCTACCACCCCACATTGCCGGTTTTAACACTTAAAACGGACTCCATTTTATACAATGTGATTTTGTCATTTGTCACACATGTGACATGTGACATGTGACATGGTACATGTTATCTCACAATATAATTATGTATTTAACTAATTTAAATACAATTTCATGTCACATAACTTAAACTTAACATTTTAAGTAATAATTTATAATCACATATATATAAAATGGGTCATCTCATATTTGGTTGATATGATTTACAACTAATTATAATTATGATCAACCAATCATGCTTCTCTCAAATGTTTCATAAACATTAAGCATTCTAATATAACAATTATATTATTGAATCTTATTTAATCATATTATAATAACATATTTTTCTCACTCGTAAACTCGTTCTGTTTAAGGGATTAATTAATCTGTATCATTATACAATTAATTAATATTCTTGATTAGGGAATCGTCCTTTCGGTGTGACCTCAAGGGATCAACTAATCACTACCGTCATACGACAGTAATGTCAAACTCTAGTAAGCCAATCATTACCGATTAATGTTGATCAGTTGACTATAATGTTAATCATCCCTTTGTATTCTTGTTAATGAGATTTAATTAAGTGATCGCACTATTGTTGAGGACACTCACTCCAACAATCTCCCACTTGTTCGCAACAAGTGTGCGTAACTAATTATCTTGTCCTATCTTAATCTCCCACTTAATGCAAGGTGTCTTGCAGGTCGTACTTGCACGTGATCATATCTAGAGTGGTTTCCTCGATCTGGAGAGTAACTGTCTGACCGGAATTATCTACCGTAGATACCTTCCGAGCGTGGCCACACATTTCCAGCTTACTACTCCTCGAGTGGCCTCGAGATATTTGTAAACCCTGACAAAGGGTTGGACAATTTCCATCGCACTATTCCCTTCGTTCACTCAGAGTCCTTCATGACCCAATAATTGCCAATTCACCCCTTTTTACAGAATGGCTTTGGGCAAAAATCAAAGTCAATCAGAAACTATGTCGACTTAGGCGAATAGTCTCTAGTTTTAAGAATTGACTCAAAAAGAATACTATAGTAGCTCTCGCAACGACCAGACTTTATGAATTGCCAGAACTCTATAAGCGGTCACTGCCCGACAGAGTGTCCAAACAGTCTGCCTATGTGATCGACTAGTCATCTCATATGACTCTATGGCACTTGAACTTGCCATCAATCGCATCACACTCTAGTCACTTCGAGACGTCACCTCATGTAAGAAACTAGGGGCCAATGCTATGTTAATACAGTTCACTTTAATAGGGTTCAAAGTTGTTATTACAACCTATTTGGATTTTTACAAAGCACAATAATTAGTTTCAGAAACTCAAACGATAAATGTGATTATCACATATGAACAATCAACACCATGTCATTGCTTCATATCATATAATCTAAAGTATACAAGTTCCATGACACTTCATGGTCCTCTTGTCTAAATGCAATAAAAGCTTGGATGGTGGATATACTATGTATTCATTTGTTCCAACTTTATGAATTGCTCCTTTTCTTTCCACTCATTGTTATTCCTAATAACATGAAGTTTTCAAAGTACATCACTAGATCTCTATCTAGTCTTGGGCTCTTTAATCTTAAAAGATGCTCCCACTTGTTATCATTATAACTACATGATGAGTATCTTGGTGGAAGGGTCTACTTATTAGATCCTTATAGTCCACCTCATCCTCATCATCATGTACTAAGATTCTATAAGTAGAATTTACAATGATTGACACTTCAATCATCCTTTTTACTTATTCGCTTTTAATATAACAAAATTTAGCCTTGGATTTTGTTAGATCCTTTACAGGTTTGGAAACTTGGGTTCGCGTGACACTTAACACGCAACTAAGTTATTATTACCAAACATAAGAATAAAATCATAGTTCTCCTCGAGAATCTCATGGATGTTCTTGAAGGCTATCCAATGACTCTCATGTGGATTACTTGTTATCAACTTGTCATGCTCCAAGCATACAACTTATCAAGGTATGTGCATTTCTTGGCAAATATGATTGGCTTAATGGCGGAAACATTAGCAATCATGTGTGTCCTCTCTCATCTATCACCATAGATTTTGGATACCTACTCCAAGTCTTTCATCTAGAAATGATTTCCCAAACACTCCTCCACGGAAGGCAATGTTGGTACATTCCCAATGACCAATATGTCTCCTACATACGAGACATGGGAGATATTCTTGCCTTAGATACAATATGCTTCTTCCAAATCTTTCATTTAGAAATGACTTCCTAAACACTCCACCACGGAAGGCAATGTTTGATACATCACTCCTAATGATTAGTATGTCTCACACATACAAGACATGGAAGATATTTTGCTCCCACTAATCTTCATGTCCATACATGATGAATTTTCAGTCCCACTAATCCTCATGTCCACACATGATAGATCTAGCTCCCACTTAACTTCATGCATAAACATGGCTCTTTGACAATTCGAGGAAACCATTCTCTCTTGTTATGCAATGATTATTCTCTTAGGATCACACATTGATCTCCTAAGTTTTGTACGACAACTTGTTCACTTCTAAATGCCTATTTAGAAAAGGTAACTTTTAACAACCATTTGTTATTTGTCATACATTTACGTGGTGTAGATGCAATTATCTTGGATCTTTAAAGATGGTTATATTTTAACGTATATGTAATGCTTTACAATAAAGCTTTATTCACCTTGGGGATGTCCAAACCTACCCAAGTGATTTCACTTATATATAATCCATCTTAAACAACATGGCTCTTGTGTAACAAATTTAAATTTAGAATGATAACCGCCAACTCTTAGATCATAGTCTTATCACTTTCAAAAAGTAGATATTTTCACTTATAAGCTTTCGACCTTGGATGACTTAAGAATATTTTCTCTTGTCTTTTTCTCTTGCCTTTGTTTGTGGCATATTTTCTCCCACTCTATCCTTTAGTAAATACGCTTATTTACACGAAGGATAGCACCACGAGCCACACACAGTTTTGTTTCTTTAGGTGTATATGAGAAAATTCTTGTAAGGAAAGCTTCATGAGCTCTATTCCTTAGTCACAAACAGCTTGTCCTCCAGGTATAAGTGAGGTTATAATGCTCTTATTAACTCTTATTAACTTCGAGCGATCTATAGTAGACTTATTTGTTTAGACTTTATTATTCTAGCTTCTCTATAGAATCACTCTATTTAAGCAAAATACTTGGACTCTTATCCATGTCTTGAACAAATTTAGGATTCTTAATCCTTCCATAGCTAGTATGGAGTCTATTTGGCGTAATAAAGATCTTATCTTGGGGCTTTATATGAATTGTAAATCTCCAAGTGTGAGTTCGTCAACTCACTTTGACTTATGCAATTGATCTTTCTTATCCCAAATAAGTTGTGACGTCTTGTCACAATGCCAAAGTGAGAATCCAATTCTTAACTTTGGTTATTCATAATGATTAAATCATTATATTCCTTTTAAGATCAATTTAGTCGTTTTAATTTATGTTTTATGATACTAACATTGCATGATGAAAAGGTTTAAGAACATAAAATAAAATCCATAGATATAGTGACTTGGGTTGAAAGCCAAGTCATCATCAAAATGCAACAATTGTTTAAAAGAATTCAAAATACTTTCCATGTCAAAACATGGAAATGAAATAGTTCAACAAACCAATAAGCAAAATGCAATAATAAAATATAAGACAAATAGCAAAATATCGCCAAGCCCATCATAGGTCTCCTCTACGTGGTGGCTACCCTAGCTTCCTCGTAGATCCTCCTAGGCTTGCTTTGCCTTGTCCTTCTTCTCATGCCCTAAATGTGATCAAAAAGGGTGGTGAGAATCACAACTTGTATCAAAATACCAAAGTTGAGATGAGTATCAATAACAAAAACTTTGGGAAGAACCATTACCAACTGGAAGAACCCGTCCAGCTTTGGTGTCTCCCAAGTACTTGGAGCAATTACGCTTCCAATGGCCCGTGCCATTACAATAATGACACTTGTCTTCGGATATGGCTCCCTTCTTGCCTTTGGAAAAGCTATTCATAATATCTTTCCCTTTGCCTTCATAGGAGTGAATGGGCTTGCTTCCCTTGTTCCCTTTGCATCCACTTTTCTTGAACTTCGTCTTGCTCTTGACATTGATGTTCAAAACATCCTTACTTGAGCTAGCTTGAAAACCCATGTCACGTGCGGCTTGCACAAGCATCTTGTGCAACTCATGAACCGTGACGGTGGCATTTTGCATGTTGAAGTTCACCCTAAAGTTGACAAACCCTTTGATCTTACTTAAGGAGTGAAGTATGCGGTCAATGATGAGAGGCTCGGGAATCTCTATTCCTTGCTCTTTAAACACCTCCACGTACTCAATCATTTTGAGCACGTGAGGGCTAACATTATGACCCTCCTTCATATTGAGGTCGAAAAATTGGGACGCGGCTTCATATTGCAAAATTCTTGGAGCTCGTGAGAACATGGTCACGATCTTAGAATAGATTTCATATGCGGTCGCCATCTTTATGGCATTACGTTGAAGCTCGATATCCATCAAAACGATCAAGACATTCTTGATCGCCGCCGACTCCTTGTGGTAGGCCTCATAGGCCTCCCTAGTGGGGTTCGATGACCTCGCATTTGGAGTAGGAGGGGCCGCGTCGGTTAGGTAACTTAGCTTACCATCACCTTTGGCGGCTAGGCGTAGTTGCCCATTCCAATCCGTGAAGTTTGAACCATTCTTATCAAGTTTACAATGATCCATGAAGGACCTTAGCCATGAAACGGTGGTGAGTGGATGAGGTCGAGCCTCGTTATTGTTGTTTTCCGACATTGCGAATTAAAATGAGTTGGACTACAAAATAGAAATTGAAAGAAACATCAACATTTATCGTTCTTGATATACTTGTAAACATTTTAAACAAGTTAGACATTATATAATGACCTCTATCCAATTACATAAATGATTCCAAGAGCCAAGTCCTATATCAACTCGGGTTTATGTGAGCCACGGACTCCACGACCTTTATCAATATTACTTGGTGGGTTAACTCTTTAACCGATTCTACCATTAGAATTCTTGGTCGATGAAATACTTTATTGTCATCTTTAGCCCGGAACACATGGGCCACGGATCCTAATCTTTCCGTTGAGTTCAACCAAATTTCGATGCAATAACAATTTATTGCCCCACTTACCCAACGTAATAAGTTTAGCACCTCGGTGAGCCGAGCCTACTTCCTTACGAAATTGGGATTCATGGGTTCTACTATTTATTAAGGCTAAGTCTCAATTACAAAAATAGAGGTCAAGCCAATTTATATTATCTATCTCCTTTTAAGTGAACTAAATAGGTAAACTATCGATAATTATAATTGACGCGGTCGATTGACTCGATAAAATGCATGTGTTGATTAAGTGGCGATTTGACATGCATGTAACATATAAATAAAATGCAAACATAAAATAAATTCCTAGTATGGCCTTCCTTAAATAATAGAAAATAAAATTAACTATTAAAACTTCGGAAACCAACTTCTTGGTCCCTTGAACTTCATTTGCACGCCTCCCAAGGACACCGTCTTTCTTTTGGAACACCTTTCCAAATGGCACCGTCTTTAGGAAACTCCGGGATTACAAATGATATAATAAAATTACAAGGCTATTTTATTATACATTTGCAAAATAAAATGAAATAATACAATAAAATTGATACGAGATCACATTAAATTACAACCAAATCAATATTCCCACACATTTCGGGTAATATCGATTAAAAAACTAAGGCCATACTAAGACAAATTACATAATTCCAAAATTACATAAATCAAAATTCATTCATTCATTCAAAATTCAGCATAATTATATGTAAACTCATGCAATATAAATGTGCCAAATCGCCCTAATAACCTTATATCGTATATAAACCCGGTTTTATGGAAATGCGTGATAATAACCAATTAAAAGCATAAATTAATACTTAAATAAAATTTAAGCCCAAGTTAATTACCCGAACTGTTTAGGACTCAAAAATTAGTCTCCACTAATTATTTGACAATAATTCAACTCGGTTTTGCATTATTGCTCGGTTTTGACCCTTTTTTAAATAACTTTTATGTAATAAATCCAAATTAAATTACAATAATTTATAAATTTGAAAAATAAAATTTAGAATATTATGGAACATTTCCAGGAATATGTTCATGTCAAAATTTAAGTAAAAAAGTTTCGAATCATTTTAGAGAAAAATATAGTTGCTTTTAATCGATTTTATCAAATAAAATACTAAAACCACACGAAAACTAATCTAATTAATTTTAAACTTATACATATGATATTTAAAATATTTATGCAACATATGATAATTTATCTCAAGCCAAAATTTCATTTTAGCTATTTATGCCAAAATAATCACTATTTATGCCTTTTTAACCATTAAAAATCATAAATCATGCAAAATAAATCATATTTATCTCAAATTTTACATACAGTAGTTAAAATATTCATGTGATATCATAACAAAATTTCATGGCCTGATTCAAAGTTTAGCTATTTTTAGTCATAAAATGTTCATTTTACTCATTAATATGGATTTATTTAACTAAAAATCATTAAATAAAGCAATAATCTTCCATAAATAATCAAAATGACCTAAATACATTTTAGGACCATAAGGTATTTCATGCTCAAAATTTCGTGACTTTATCAAATAAATCACAAATTTTCTAGTTTTATTTTGTTACCATAACTCGTAAAAACTTCATAAAACCGATTGCATGCAACATCTTATGCTCTGATACCAATTGTTAGGTTCATATACCTACACTTAAGACATTTATTAAGTAAAACTACTTAACTCTTTAATTAGTTATAAGATCTAGTTACATGCAAATTAAATAAAACAAAGTAGAGAAAGATTTTGTTCCTCACATTGATTATATTTCGGGTATGGGGCACAAGTACAAGATACCTTCTTGTACTTGTTCTTGAGCTAGATGATTATAGTATGAACTTCCAAAAGCTCCAAGTGTAGGAACCCTCCTTGGTGATGCACCTAGACTATCCCTTAATCACTCAAATACTTGTTATACTAGAACAATATATGAGTACCCTTAAAAACCAAGTATACAACACCCCACTTACTACTTTAGTAATGTGGTGTTTATACTCCAACAAAAGTTATATGAAACTTCTAAAGTTTCTAAGTATTTGTTGTAATTTCTAGTGAGATATTGAGTGAATATTATGAGATGTCCAAGTAAATAAAACAAGAGGAAAAACATCCCCTTAATACCCACCATGAGCCGGCACCCTCTCTTGGGAAGGGAGGGCATGCTTTTCTTTTTATCTTAACAAGATGGTAGGGTGGCTATAGGTGTTTAGGCTAGTAATGATTATGTTTAATCATCATTAGTATAATGTTTAAAGCCTAAACCTACCCAACCACCCCACATTGCCGGTTTTAACACTTAAAATGGACTCCATTTTATAAAATGTGATTTTGTCATTTGTCACACATGTGACATGTGACATGTTATCTCACAATATAATTATGTATTTAACTAATTTAAATACAATTTCATCTCACATAAATTAAACTTAACATTTTAAGTAATAATTTATAATCACATATATATAAAATGGGTCATCTCATATTTGGTTGATATGATTTACAACTAATTGTAATTATGATCAACCAATCATGCTTATCTTAAATGTTTCATAAACATTAAGCATTCTAATATAACAATTATATTATTGAATCTTATTTAATCATATTATAATAAGATATTTTTCTCACTCGTAAACTCGTTCTGTTTAAGGGATTAATTAATCTATATCGTTATACAATAAATTAATATTCTTGATTAGGGAATCGTCCTTTCGGTGTGACCTCAAGGGATCAACTGATCACCACCGTCATACGACAGTAATGTCAAACTCTAGTAAGCCAATCATTACCGATTAATGTGGATCAGTTGACTATAATGTTAATCATCCCTTTGTATTCTTGTTAATGAGATTTAATTAAGTGATCACACTATTGTTGAGGACACTCACTCCAACAGTCCCAGCCGGGTACCCGGCCGCCGGTCCCTTTGACCGGCTGGGACTCACTACACTGACTCCTTTTCGTAAAATGATCATATCTCCTTCGTTATTTGCTTGTTTTGGGCTTGTGACCTACCGTTGGAACCGTAAGAGGATACTATATCACCTCCACTTGGAATTTCTGCATTTTAATGTCTAGAATTCTAATTATGACCGTTTGAAGTGGACCCTTGTTTTAATAGTTTCCAAACTTGTTGTTTTGAGATGAGATTTATGTTTCTTATTCATTATACTTCTTAAACTTAGTCTAATGCTTATGTAATCAAGTATTGTTTCATGTTTATCATTGTTACATTTATATCATGCTTATATCACATGTTTTGTGACGGTTTTTTATATGTCCCCCTTTGAGTCGGTTTTACATATGTTATGAATTGAGCACTAATTGTTATGTGCTATGAACTCTCATTCCCCAACTACCTCCTCGCTCGTAAGGCTGGAATGTCGGAACGAGGAGTGTATCCTTACTGCTTAATTGCATGTGTTAGTGGGCATATAACGACGTTGTTGGGAGGCGAATGCTTTGCGTTGATCGACCCGGCCGTCAAATGTTGTATACTTGCGAGGTGTTGTCATTGCATGTAGCGTACCGCTTGTATGATGCTTGTGCTCTTTCCGCCTCTTTCGAGTAGTAGTTGTGACCGAATTTGGGGTACTCGGCTTCTATGTTTGACCGAGTCTTGGATGCGAAGTGTGTATCGCATGTCGAATCGGAAAATGTTATTTCGAAATGTTAATCGTGTATGCGTTCAGGGAAATGCTTATCCTGTGGATGCGATTTTAATCATACGGCTTGTACATGGTGCTATTGCGTGTCATTTACCGTGAGAGATGTTGTCAACGTATTCGTACGTTTGGATGGATGATTATATGATTAATTTTTTGTGATCGTTGGATGACTTGACATGGTTTGTTTGTCAAGTCTCAATCTTATCAAGCCTATGCCGCTAACGGTGAGATGCAAGCCCTAGTGAGTGTATGGTTTCCTAAGTGTGTCTTCCCCGAGACTATCTATAATATGATGGTTACGGTTTTGTACTTCATGTATCTATATCTTTATATATTGAATTGCCTATTTATCCTTCTCGTATTTCACATGTATATTTATATATGCATGCTTCTACTTATGTATTTCCGTTTAACTTCGTTATTTATGATATGGCTGGGAGAGCCCGGAGTTACTCCCCACTGACTGTGGCGTTCATGTTTTTCATGGATGAACAGGTTGCTTGATTGAATGTATTTTTCTAGTTGTATTTTGGGTTCGGGTGTGAGCTAGCGGGCGTTGGCCTTGACAATTCACCCCTAGACGTTGTTTAGCTAGTTTGTTAATAACTTTGATATTAGATAACATTTTGAGAGACTTCGTCTCTTTGTAGTATATTCTATTTTAATTTGTATTTATTTGACATTACTCGTATTTTTATCTTGGCATGTAAAAAGTTTTAAAAACACCGTCTTTTCCGCTATATAAATCACATGCTTGTTATGTTTTATTTCCGCATTCGCGAGGGTTGTCACAGTTGGTATCAGAGTCTATAACGCTCCCGACGCATACACTTGAACCCTAAACTTAAATTACTTGACCTTGAAATAATGAATGAGAGATGGGTAGAGTTAAGGACCTAAGGTGGTAGTCTTTGGTGTAATTGATGTTTGTTAGGTTCTAACTTGTTTGTTGATTGTGTTGAGTGATGTTATGTTTGTTTGTATCTACCGTCTTGAGGTGGATCATGTGTTAACTAGAAGAAGTATCCTCTACCGAAGATTAAAGATTGACGAGCCTATTTGAAGTGTACTTCTCCCTCATCGATGATCTCTTGTGCCTTTAGTGTACCTTTTCCCCTCTTTCTATCTAGGTGCTTCTTTCTCTTCCAGCTTGTTTTGCCACTTGGAAATTACTCTTGATAGTTTCCTCTGTCTTACCATTGGTACCCTTACCTTCCTCTTGTAACATTTTTGGTGGATGCCATACCCATTTGTCTGTAGTGTATAAACCGTGGTCGGAAGAATTTTGGACCTTGTGGAATCTTAGTGTTGATAGAATGAATTTGGGATTTGAGGAAAATGGTGTAGATCTAAGTTCACCCCATAGTGTTGAGTGGTTGTATCCTTGAGGAAAGTGTGGTCAGATAAGTTTGATGATTTTAATGCTTAATGCTTGCCATGACTCATGTGTGAATAGTTCATGGTATTTGATGGTGTAAGGTTGAATGAGTTGGCTAGGACTTCTTAACCCATTAGTGATTTGATCTTTTGAACGTAGGAGTTTAGTAATATTAAAGTGTCTTGAGGATCATACCTAAGTTGGAGCTAGTTGTTCTAAGTGAGAATATTTGGATGATACCTTGAGTTGTGAAATGCCCTTGAGAATAAGTGACTTATTGTGATTTTCTAGTGTGTACTTTTGGGTATATGCTTGGTGGAAGAATCCTTGGCTAAAATTCTTGGATCTAAAAATATGATCTTATATCATGGTATCGGAGACTTGGTTGAGATAGTAAGTCGTCATGATAGATTAAACCATGTTACTTAAGGATTATGGACATTAGTGGAATCTGATTAGACGAGCTATGACGGTGATGCCTTAGGATGTTGATGATGACGTTTTGTTTGGTGTTTCACCTTGTGGGCCATAGGAGTTAAAAAGAGATTAGTATGAAGAATTCCTTGTTAGTCCCTCGGTTTTGAAACCTTTGAGAGTGTGTCAAATTTTGGAGTTAAGAGAATGTTACTATGCTTGAGTTGCAATTCCGCAATTGGGAATCCGTGTTATATGAAAGGGTGGATGAATTGGGTTGTAATCGATTTGTTAAATCTAGGTGTACCTTACTTTGATGATTTGTGGTACGATGGTCCCTTGTGAGAGACCTTTGTTATCGGGATGAGTTGCTTTGCTATCACCCTAAGTTTGAAAATAGAAATTTTGTGGATTAAATCTTTAAACCTTTTACTCGTGCAATTATTCCTTTCCATTTCCTTTCATGCAAGTTCCTACTAAGCCTGATTCCTAGGAAATTGTTTTCTCTTATCTTTTCCTTTGCTTGGCTATTTTCATAGCTATATCTATCCAACTTCTAGCTTTTGGCTCCCTACCTCTAGCGTCCTTCTAATTTTCGTCCCATCTTATCGCGTTCGTGTTTCCCTCGAAATTTTCCTATCGCTTCCAGTTTCATGGTGTCATTGTCTTCCCTCTGGTGAGATAATTGGGTTGTTAGCTATCTTCGTGTTGATTTTGACCATGAATAGAATTAGGATTTAAACCCTAGGATGAATCTGTTGGTGGTATTGTACTATCTTGATGGCTTCATTTATTGAGCTTGCTATTATAGTGCTATTTTTGGGAATCGAGTTGAGCGTGATAATCGTTTGTCGTTGTTGGGTATATAACGGTGGCTTGGGATATCATTTGGGAATTTGATGTCTCTAATTGGTGGATTCTAAAAGAGACTTTGCTTTAGGGAATTTAAGCCGGTAACCAAAGTTTGAGGAGTATTGTCGTAAATGAAAATTGATTCATTTTGAGTTTTAGATGAACTGGATGATTTGAATGGTTGTCTGATTGCCAAGTAATTGGTCATTTGTGGTTTGTAATTAGTAATTTTCTTTTATCCTTAAGAAATCATAGTTTGAGATTGAGAAATGTTCGTTGCAAGCTTTGGATAGTGAGTGCCCAGTTGTTATGGATTATAGAGTTAGAATGGTGAACCCATTTATCTTGAGGATTGGTAACCACCATAGTTTGCTAATGTGACTATTTATATTTGAGGCTTCGAGCATAGTAATGATTGAATTAAGGATGTTATGGCGTATTAAAGAATCATTATACCCTATAATGGATTGTGGATTTTCCCTTATCGTGAGACTTTGGATGAGGCTAGTTGGATCTTAGATAACTATGTTTGTTGCTTTGATTGTGTTTTGACTTTCGAGGATGAGAAAGTTCATTGTAAATATAGGATAATGAGTTTGAAGTAAATTGAATAAAGGGATTTTCATGGTAAGTCTCCTTTACCTTGTGGTTGTTAGCAATCATGTTTCCCTAGATATAAATATTTTGTGGGTGGTTTCTAGTAAGAGTTTTGATGAAACTAAGAAGATTAGAGTACGTAATGAATCTTTCATGTGGATTGTTAGTTGTGGGGTCTACCGTGCCGATGGACTTTAGTAGATACTAATTGGATCTGAATAATTAGGTTATTGGCTTGAAATCTCGCGATTATGAAAGGTTTTAGTCGGAATCTAATGACTGAAATGTTGAGGTGTAATTGAGGTAAATTACATTCTCTTGAGGACTAGTTTATTAGAAGTGTTAGTGATGTCGAATTCTTGTAGATCTTCCTGCCGACTTTATCGTGATCTTCCTATCCCTAAGAGTTCGATTTGTTTCGTTTTTGCGTGTTTTGTATATATTTTGTTACCCTGAATTGTTTGAGATGTGCGAGTCGCTCTATGTACGTGTAATGCCTTCTTATTTTGATTTTATCTTTGAGAAAAAAATCAAATTTCCATATTGTATTCCAAATATAACTTTTCAAAGAAGTCTAAGGATGGATTGTGTACCCTCTTTTTTGGAGAAAATGGATTCCTTTTTTCTTTTATATTTGGATTTTGCGTTTGGTTGGATGTTTGGACTTGTTATTGGAGACGTCTGGTGACTATTCCTGCACTTACTAACGCTTGTTTGATTTTCGATTTCACTATTTCGACATTAATTTGATCTGGATAATTAGAATTCTCGTTCGCTACGGGCACTCTTAAGATCCGTAAATAAAGTTTCGCACTTATGAAAAATTTCCTTAAACCGTTTTTGAGGTGAACCTCGTTTCATAAATGTTTCCCTTGTAAAGGCTTTCGTGTTGATTTTGAAAACCGATTCTTGTCTTTGATACTTTTGTTTTCTACTCTCAAGTTTCGAGGATGAAACTTTTTAAAAGGTGGGGTGATTGTAACACACGCAAATGTACCCTATTTGTAATTTAAAAATATTATACGGATACTTTTCAGCGAAATTTTAGATTTAGTCTAGAACTTAGTTTCCGTGTCTAATTTACCAAATCCGAGTTCGTTTTCGGACTTTACGCGGAAATCCGAGTGAGTTACGCCTTAATGCGCTTATGGGCTTTTTCTCATGTTTTTCCACTTACTCCCTCATACTTCCCTTAAACCCTAACTCCCTCGTTCTTCCACTTACTCGTTCTTCCTTATCAAGTAACCATCAAAACCTAAGCTCCATTTTTGATCAAGCTCAATATCGACACTACTCCTTCGTTACTTGCTCAAATCCACTAATTTTCGTCATAATCTTCCCCACTTATCGTCATCTACCTTTTGTGGTAATAAAATTACCGTCTTTCTCATTTTCAGTTTATCCGTCTTTCTCAAAGGTGAATTATATTCATCTTTTGCCGTCTTTGTTTAGGTGGAGACCTTCAAGACCCCGATAAGGATTACTATCTAGTGGAGGAAGGCATTGAAATCGATTGAAGACGCTAAAAGGTAACGGTGAAGGGTTACTCGATATCAATACGTGTTTTTATGTGTTTTTGATGTTACTAAATGTATTTAGAATAGGATGAGTATTCATAGAATTTTGTGTTTGTTGATGATGGTTGTTGTTTGTTGATAATTGTTGATGATTATTGATAGTTGATATTAGTTATTGATGATTGTTAAAAATGGATGTTGAAGCTTTTTGTTCTCGGGTGAATGTGTTCCCAGCCGGGTGCCCGGCCGCTGGTCCCCCTGACCGGCTGGGAACACGACTGACTTTTCCGAGAATTTTTGGTGTAGTGTTGTTCCCAACCGGGTGCCCGGCCGCCGGTCCCCCTGACCGGCTATGAACACACTGTATTTTTGGATGATTTTTTTGTTGATGATGTCCCAGCCGGGTACCCGGCCGCCGGTCCCCCTGACCGGCTGGGACTCACTGCACTGACTCCTTTACGTAAAATGATCATATCTCCTTCGTTACTTGCTTGTTTTGGGCTTGTGACCTACCGTTGGAACCGTAAGAGGATATGCTATCACCTCCAGTTAGAATATCTTCATTGGAATGTCTAGAACTCTAATTATGACCGTTTGAAGTGGACCCTTGTTTTAATAGTTTCCAAACTTGTTGTTTTGAGATGAGATTTATGTTTCTTATTCATTAAACTTCGTAAACATGGTCTAATGCTTATGTAATCACGTATTGTTTTATGTTTATCATTGTTACATTTATATCATGCTTATATCACATGTTTTGTGACGGTTTTTCATATGTCCCCCCTTTGAGTCGGTTTTACATATGTTATGATTTGAGCACTACTTGTTATGTGCTATGAACTCTCATTCCCCAGCTACCTCCTCGCTCGTAAGGCTGGAATGTCAGAACGAGGAGTGTATCCTTACTGCTTAATTGCATGTGTTAGTGGGCATATGACGACGTTGTTGGGAGGCGAACGCTTTGCGTTGATCGACCCGGCCGTCAAATGTTTTATACTTTCAAGGTGGTTTCATTGCATGTAGCGTACCGCTTGTATGATACTTGTGCTCTTTCTGCCTCTTTCGAGTAGTTGTGACCGAATTTAGGGTACTCGGCTTCTATGTTTGACCGAGTCTTGGATGCGAAATGTGTATCGTATGTCGAATCGGAAAATGTTATTTTGAGAGTCTGGCCTGGTTTAGACTAGGATCGGATATTTATATCGTTGTCCTACCAGGAGCAGTTGAGTCTACATATACGAAATGTTAATCGTGTATGCGTTCAGGGAAATGCTTATCCCATGGATGCGATTTTAATCATACGGCTTGTACATGGTGCTAGTGCGTGTCATTTAGCGTGAGAGATGTTGTCAACGTATTCGTAAGTTTGGATGGATGATTATATGATTGATTATTTGTGATCGTTGGATGACTTGGCAAGGTTTGTTTGTCGAGTCTCAATCTTATGAAGCTTATGCCGCTAACAGTGAGATGCAAGCCATAGTGAGTGTATGGTTGCCTAAGTGTGTCTTCCTCGAGTCTATCTATAATATGATGGTTACGTTTTGTACTTCATGTATCTATATCTTTATATATTGAATTGCCTATTTATCCTTCTCGTATTTCACATGTATATTTATAAATGCATGCTTCTACTTATGTATTTCCGTTTAAGTTCGTTGTTTGTGATATGGCTGGGAGAACCCGGAGTTACTCCCCACTGACTGTGACGTTCATGTTTTTCATGGATGAACAGGTTGCTTGATTGTATGGATTTTGCTAGTTGTATTTTGGGTTCGGGTGTGAGCTAGCGGGCGTTGGCCTTGACGTTTCACCCCTAGACGTTGTTTAGCTAGTTTGCTAATAACTTTGATATTAGATAACATTTTGAGAGACTTCGTCTCTTTGTAGTATATTCTATTTTAATTTGTATTTATTTGACATTACTCGTATTTTTATCTTGGCATGTAAAAATTTTTAAAAACACCGTATTTTCCGCTATATAAATCACATGCTTGTTATGTTTTATTTCCGCATTCGCGAGGGTTGTCACATGCACCCCGTAATCTCCCCCGACCCTTCATGAAGTGGGGGATGGACATTGTAGGAAAACTACCCAGTGCGCCCGGAAACAAAGTCTTCATGCTTGCAATGACGGATTACTTCTCCTAATGGATCGAGGCGTAAGAATTTCCCCAGGTAAAAGAAAAACAAGTCATTTCGTTCATTAAGCGTAATATAATATGCAGGTTTGGCGTTCCCTCGGAAATTGTATGCGACAACGGGTCCCAAATCATATCAGGTAGAACAAAAGCATTTTCTATCCTCGGAAATTCATCTCGTTACATAAATATACCCCCAGAAACCCTCAATCCAATGGTCAATCAGAATCCTGTAACAAAATAGTGATGGACAACTTAAAAAAGAGACTGGAGGAGATAGGGGGTAGATGGGCCAACGAACTTCCACTGGTACTATGGTCCGACAGAACAACAACCAAGGTGGCAACAGGGCAGACCCCGTTCAGCCTAGTGTACGGGGCAAAAGCAGTGATACCCTCAGAGGTAAGAGTCCCGACACACAGGTACGGCTGCATCACTGAGGATAAAAACCAGGTGGAAATGGTGAATAACCTGGACACAGTGGACGAATTACGAGCTAGCGCAGCTATTCGGCTGGCCGCCTACAAACAAACTGCTGCCAGGAGTTACAACAAGAACGTTAGGATCAGGATCCTCCAGGTAGGAGATCTGGTTCTAAGGAAGGTCTTCCAAAACATCAAAAACCACCAAACCGGAAAATTCGCCTACAATTGGGAGGGGCCTTACCAGATCGAGAGCATAGTAGGCAACAGAGCCTACCAACTCATGACCATGGATGGGCAACTCATACATAAACCGTGGAACATTGTTCACCTAAAAAAATACTACATCTAGGCACACGACCCAGATCACTACGAACAGTCGGTACTGCTAGGAGGAGAGCTACCCCACAGGTTTGTCACCACTGACATATTCTCAACTCATACATAAACCGTGGAACATTGTTCACCTAAAAACATACTACATCTAGGGACACGGCCCAGATCACTACGAACAGTCGGTAATGCTAGGAGGAGAGCTACCCCACAGGTTTGTCATCACTGACATATTCTTACTCTTTTTTGATACTTTTTCCTAATCCTTTACTTTTGTCTATCCTTTTTAAGTCTTCTTTTTTAATCTCTCCCCGTCTTTTCTTTTCTTTAAAAAAAAAAACCAAAAAAAGGGGATGTACATACATATATATATATATATTATATTTTTGGATCTGGTACAAAAATATTTTACATGACAGTATAGCAAAAATTCTTGGGGTACTCAAGAGCCCACCAGCTTAACCTCCTGGCAGTCCAAAGTAAAACAGGACGAGCAGTACCTCACCTCTGCAGGAACAACAGCGTGCACTTGGACGAACATGAATCACTTAGAGTGTTCCACAAGGGCAACCAGACCCCAGCACCAGCAAAGGCACTACAACATAGCGTGGCGCTCAGACGCAAGGGTAAATGTATCCCCAGAGCCACCATCTAAAGTCCTGCCGTCCTACACCCGTAGTGCAGTCCCCACAGGTACAATGCACTCCCAACAAAGTAAAGCGCGCTACACACAGTAAGTCACCATAAACACACTCGAGTATAAAACCCCTAACCAGGGGGTAGAATATCTTACAAACAGAAAATAAAAACATTGTTCAAAACACAAGGCCCCACGGGCTGCAAAACACAAAAGAACAATACCAACTACGTACTTAAGCATTAGCTATTTTTTACGAAGCACCTAATCTGCTGCAGATAAGGAGCATCAGGAGGCACACCAGCGTCCCCTCCTGCAGGCACATCCCCTTCTGCCAGGCATGACATCTCCTGCAGGAACATCCCCGTCAGCAGGAACAGCCCACCCTGCAGGGACAACCCATTCAGCAGGAACGTCTTCCTCAGCCGGAACAGTCGTCTCAGCAGGAACCGTCCCTGACGGCGAAGCAACATCTGGCCCCTGGGAGCATCTCGCCTCCTCCTCGCCATCGAAGATCTCCATATCACCCAAAATGCTCAAATCAGGCTTGGATGGAAAAGCTTCAGCAAATAAGCGCTCCTCCTCCTCCAAGTGCCACTCCAAATGTTGCCCGGCCTGAAACTCCTTGATGCGTTGAATCTTGGAATCCCAGGTGGCATAAAGTAAGGAGTCTAGAAGGAGCTTCTTAAAAGCAAGAACCTGGCCCTCAGCCGCCTTGAGACCCGAAATGAGAGAGCAATTAACATTCTGGGTGCCGGCCAATTGATCCTGGGCTGCCCTCTTCTCATCCGCAGCAGCCGAACGCTGAGATTGCAAAGCAGCATTATGTTCCTTGAGATTATTCACCTCCCTCATTAGGTGTGCCACTTCCTTCTTGAAGAAAAGGCTCCTTTGTAAACTCTGAAAGAAGAATAAGCACACATTAGCAAGCCACCCAGCGGGAAGAAGCTGAACGAACAAGAAAACCACCCTTACCATGAAATCCGCCTCCACGACATTATTCAGCAACTCCGGAAGAGGCTGGGAGGCAAGCAAACGATTAGGCCCAGTGGAGTATAAACTACTAAGGTTTACAAGTTTTGAGGAATGCTTGACTAGATTCACTTAAGTTGAAAACAACTTAAGTAGAAATGGAGGCTGTTTTAGAGAGATTGGTTTATATTAACTAAAGTTCAAGGGATATGACTTAGAGAAACTCCCCTACAACAAGGCACAAGAGAAGGGACTCAAAGACTAGTTTTGAGACAGGTTTAAAGTGTTACAACAAAGCACAAACACCCTAGACTAGACTCAAACAACAAGCAAGTTAACCACAGCAAGGCACATATATAACTTGACTCACAAAGCAAGACACTGATCAAACACCTTGTAGATGTATCAGGCTTGACTCAAACTACAGCTCTTAGCACAAGTTTGAAGGATTTGAGGGATTTCTCAAAGTTTAATTCATTCATAAAGTCTGCCTTTTCAACAACATACAAAGACCTCCTTATATACGGAGGCTGATATCATGTGAACCATTGGATGTATATATCATCCAAGGGCCAGCTTAGGATCTAAACTACTACAACTGACACTAATTAAGAGCCTTACAATAGGACGAGCTCAACAACTATAAAGTATAGACACAAAACACAAAGAACAGACTGAACAAAAAGCAAATAAAGCAGTTTTGGAGTTTTCCTGAAATGGAAATCTGTTGTTCTTGTTGTCTTGTTGCTTTGCCTGGATGTGTTGCTGCTCCTTGGGACTCTCTACTCTTATTAGAACTTAGATAAGACCTGCCTTGGACTAGGACAAGTTGACTTAAGCAAAAGGAAGCCACAATCTGACTTGTACCTTCTCTGTTTTTAATGTTTACTGGACTCTAGCTTGGGGTGCTTGTTTCTTGTGTTTTTACTAGACTTCAAGAGGGGTTATCCTGGACAAACTTGTAGCTTGGGGGGTTGGCTTGATGGTTGTGACACCCTCAAATTTGCGGAAAGAAAAAGAATAATTTAAATACATAAACAATATGAGAATACATACCGAAGGTGTCATAATAAAAAAAGGTTCATTACAAAACGGAAATAATATTATACAAAAGAAATATACAAGACGGGAGACATATCTCCCGTATAAATACGGAAATAAAAAGAGTGTATAATAATATACAATCTAAGAACCGACTATAGGTCCAAGGTAAATACTTCGCTCGCTAGCTCGTCAATGTACCCCAAATATGCATTCACCACCTGTTCGACCGCATTAAATATAAACACGGAAGCCACAGTCAGTGGGGAGTAACTCCGAGTTCTCCCAGCCACGAAATGTCAAGTTTAATAAAACATGAATAACATAAAAGCAATGTATATTAAAAATACAAAACTTTAACATATATGATATTCTTTTCATGTTATGAAACAATTAACTAACATATAACCTATCATATGAAAGCTATCATGTGAATCCGATAATAAAATATAACACGAGGTAGGGAAGCTGGTATGCTGGCTCAGCGGTTACCATGTAACATGGCCCTGATACACTCAACCCTAATCAACACGTAATCATGTGAATCAGTTAACAATCGGTAATCCAAACTCTATCAATCCTAGCCGGCTTGCATCTCACCTTCTAGAACTCATAGAATCATACAAACATGAAAGACCAATACGTCTACAAACAGGCATAAGTTCTTAGCAGGCCAATAGTCGACTTCTGTAACTCGAGGCTATACCACAAGGTAGGAAAACATCCTAGTCCTAGACTGATCAGACCTAGCGACAACAGCTATTCCGTTCCCCGTCCCATGACATAACCGTCTATGAGAAACTCTACTAGGCGACCCCCTAAGCAGAGATGGCTAGTACTTAAGCTGGCTCCATTCCCAAAGTGGAAGCAATTAGGCAGCCATGCCCCCGGCTTGGTATCAAAAGGCCCAAGTTAGTGACACAAAAGCTATCAGTGGTGAACATATACTCGTTAAAGATAGTACTGCCTATCCATGTCATGGTCCAAGATACTCATTTAGAATTAGAATGGTCAAGACGCCATATACTCATAATTCTCTATGGGTACTTAGTCAACACGACATATATCATACAATTAAACAGTCACGGGAAAAACATCCTATCATTTGACTAATTGCATATAAATCATATTCAAATATCATATCGCCTCATATCTACTAAGGCTAATTCATTAATTAAATACAACCTTACTTGAAGACAAATCCCCGACCCGAGTCCCGCGACGGGTCATCAGTCAAATCGGGGCTGACTAGATCTTAGTTTGACCAAACCCGTTGGATCAAACCGGCTAGAAACAGAGTCTTTATCACATAGACATCAAATCAACATATTCATTACATGTTATTTA
>JAIUZE010016737.1:0-36708 GCA_022085475.1 Heliosperma pusillum
TGATTACGTGTGGATTAGGGTTTGAGTGTATCAGGGCCATGTTACATGGTAACCGCTGAGCCAGCATACCAGCTTCCCTACCTCGGTTTATATTTTATTATCGGATTCACATGATAGCTTTCATATGCTAGGTTATATGTTAGTTACTTGTTTCATAACATGAAAAGCATATCTTATATGTTTAAGTTTTGTATTTCCCATATACATTGCCTTTATGTTATTCATGTTTCATTAAACTCGACATTTCGTGGCTGGGAGAACTCGGAGTTACTCCCCCCACTGAACTGTTGCTTCCGATGTTTATATTTAATGGCGGTCGAACAGGTGGTGAATGCATATTTGGGGTACATTGACGAGCTAGCGAGCGAAGTATTTACCTTGGACCTATATTCGCTTCTTAGATTGTATATTCTTATACACTCGTTTTATTTCCGTATTTATACGGGAGATATGTCTCCCGTCTTGTATAATTCTTATGTAAAATATTATTTTCCTTTTGTTATGACCCTTTTTATTTATGACACCTTTGTTTAGTTATTTAAATTATTTTTTTCTTTCCGCAAATTTGAGGGTGTCACACTTAGGGGTACTCATGTGATGGGTCTTGGGTGCGATGTTTTTCCGCATTTCTCTGGGTCTGCGCAGTCTAAGATTAGGGTAGAGTTGTATCTTGGCCATGTTATTAGGGTAACCTCTGAGCTAAGATATGTGCTTTGGATCTGGGCCATGTTTTAAAGGTAACCGCTGAGCCTAGATGTGTGCTTTGTATTTTGGCCATGTTTTAAAGGTAACCGCTGAGCTAAAATATATAAGTATATCCTACCTCGTAGGTATAAACTCGAGTTACAGTCGACTATTGGCCGTCCTAAGAACTTATGCCTGTTTATAGACGTATTGGTCTTTCATGTTTGATGATTCTATGAATCTTAGAAGGTGAGATGCAAGCCGGCTAAGGTTGATAGAGTTTGGATTACCGGATGTTACCTGATTCACATGATATCTTGTATGATTAGGGTTTGAGTGTATCAGGGCCATTTAAAGTAACTCTGTGAGCTATCATATGACCACTTCCCCGCTACCCGAGTTATTAGATTGTGTGAACATTTCACATGATAGCTTTCATATGATAGGTTATATGTTAGTTATTTGTTTCATAACATGAAAAGCATATCGTATATGTTAAGGTTTTGTATTTGCCATATACATTTCTTTTATGTTGTTCATGTTTTATTAAACTCGACATTTCGTGGCTGGGAGAACTCGGAGTTACTCCCCACTGACTGTGGCTTCCGTGTTTATATTTAATGCGGTTGGCAGGTTTGTGATTCATACTTGGGTACATTGACGAGCTAGCGAGCGAAGTATTTACCTTGGACCTATATTCGGTTCTTAGGATTGTATATTATTATACACTCTTTTATTTCCGTATTTATACGGGATATATGTCTCCCGTTTTGGATACTTCTTATGTATAATATTATTTCCTTTTTGTTATGAACCTTTTTCTTTAAGACACCTTTGTTATGATGAATATATTTAATAGTAGGTTCCGGTTTTAAAATTTACCGATTTTCACTAAAGTGAACCTATTAGAAACGTATTCTCATATTTTATTTATTAAATTACTTGTTTATCTTACCGCAAATTTGAGGGTGTCACAAGAGTTAGACGTTATTGTCGTATGACGGCGGTGATCAACTGATCTCTTTCGGTCACACCTATAGGATGAATACCCAAATAGTAGAACTAATTATCTGTATATGATACAGTTAATTAGCACATTACATATATTTGATATGTACGTTTAGTTAAGAGAGTTATTTATTGGAAATTGAGTTGGGAACTCATTCCACTTAAGTTTATTAGTCAATTATAAGATAACTGACTAAATAAAGTTTACGTCTTATTTTAATACGATTAAATAAGATTTAATGTAGTGATTAATCGTTAATCCATTAAATAAGTTGAGGTTATGCATATATTTTGAGATGGAAGTAATTAGTTAATTATTTTTACAAGGAGTTGTAAAATAAATTAACTGGGCATTGTCGGACCCATTATATATTGATATAATGATAAAATATTATTTAAAAGTTAAGTATATATTATTTATTAATTTGAGTCATATAATTGTTATATGATCAAATTAACACTTAATCATACAAGATAATTAAACAGATGGTTATAAGTATTTGTGGGACAAATATCAAAAATCAAAATGGACCAAATTTGCTAGTGGGGGCCGAAATGTGTAAGTGGAAAAACAATTATGGTTGTTCTTTCTTCTATTTACACTACAACACATGAATATGACATGTATGACACATGAACATGATCATATTAAATCCCACACACTACCTATTTGCATGAGAATAAAAATAAGCAAAATAATGCTTACTTGGAGCTCATGGTCGGCCATATTGGCCTTTATATTGAACATTGTTGTTCAATTTCATTCTCTTCATTCTTTTGCTTATTTTGCTTACTTTTCTTTAAAACCTCCAACATCTGACTTAAAACTAATCTATAGACTAATATTCTCTACATATTACTAGTGTAGTAATATAATAATATTAGTAGTATTATTTTTTAACTAATTATCTAGTTATTAATAAGCTAAGCTTTTTTGGGTGGATTCTTGGGTGCAACAAGAAGGAGACCTTCTACTTTGGAGGTTAGTTTATGGAGGATCATCCACTAAATATATGCTTAAGAACAATAAGACAAGAGTTTCTTATTGTGCCCATTTATACCGAAATTACAATGTAAGGAAATTTCATCTTATCTTTATATTTTTGCTTTTATATTTGCATGCATGATAACTAGATCTTAAATCATTAAGTTAATATAATTTAATGAAATAATTAGAGGATTCTAATTAGCGGTCTAGGACTTTCATGTGATATCAGAGTTCAATTGTTACATGCATGTTGATTTTAAGCATTAAAATCGAGTTATACGATAACTTGAGTAAAATCGAAAATTTGTGTTAAAAATGGTTTGCATGAATTTTTTTGATTTGCATGCATACCTACTGAGTTCAAAATGGTTGTGGTCAAATGTGGTGATTTTAGGGATTGATTTGCTATTTATTTTGAATTATGGCTTTTAAATCAAGTTAATATGCATTTTTTATGTTAAAAGTAAACTAAAAGTAGTTGCATGTTGATTCTGGTCATAAAACTTTTATATGTTCTCACTGAAAGTCCTAGACCTCTAATTAGACTCCTCTAATTAGTTCATTAAATTACATTAACTTAATGATTTAGGATCTAGTTATCATGCATGCAAATATAAAAGCATAAAAGAAAAGATAAGACCAAAACATCCTTACATTGAGATTTTTTTGGTTCAATGGGCACACAAAGAAACCCTTCTTATTCTTGAGCATGAAACTAATGGATGATCCATCCAAACAAACAACGTCCAAAGTAGAAGGTCTCCTTCTTGTTGCACCCAAGATTAAACCCAAATAATCTTAACTTATTATTAACTAGATAATAAGTAAGAAATAATACTACTAATATTATTGTATTACTACACTAGTAATATGTAGAGAATATTAGTTTGCATGTAAGTTTTAGAGAGAAGTTGAGTAAGTAAGAGAAGTTAGAATAAAACACAAAAATGAAGTGAATGAAAAATGAACAACTCTTGTTCTATTTGAAGGCCAAAATGGCTGGTCCACTTGAGCTACAATTGAGCTCAATTTTTTTTTTTTTTTATTCACATGAAAGATGGTTTGAGTGTAGTGTTAAATCAATGATTAAAGCTTGTAGGATATGTCATTATCAAGTGTGTTTATGTGCAAGTCACTCAAGACAATTATCATTGTCTTTTATGTGTACACAACCGGTCACTTGTGTCCAATATGAACCATTTTGATTTTTGATATTTGTCCCACAAATACTTATTAACAATATGCTTAATTATCTTGTATAATTAAGTGTTAATTTAATCATATAACAATTATATGACTCAAATTAATAAATAATCTATACTTAACTTTTAAGTGATATTATACCATTATATCAATATATAATGGGTCCCACAATGCCCAGTTAATTTATTTTACAAATCTTTGTAAATATAATTAACTAATTACCTCTACCTCAAAATATATGCATAACCTCAACTAATTTAATGAATTAACGATTAATCGCTAAATTAAATCTTATTTAATCTTATTAAAATAAGACGTAAAATTTATTCAGTCAGTTATCGTATAATTGACTAATAAACTTAAGTGGAATGAGTTCCTAACTCAATTTCCAATAAATAACTCTCGTAACTAAACGTACATATCAAATATATGTAGTGCTCTAATTAAACTGTATCGTATACAAATAATTAGTATTCTATTTGGGTCTCATCCTATAGGTGTGACCTAAAGGGATCAGTTGATTACCGCCGTCATACGACAATAACGTCAAACTCTAGTCAGCCGAGCGTTACCGATTTACGATAATCAACTGACGTGGAGTATCAAAATATACTAATCATGCCACGTATATTCCAAGTGAGATTTATTATATAAATGCACTATTGTGGAGGACACTTACTCCAATAATCTCCCACTTGTCCGATACAAGTTGTGCATGTAGCAACACTATTGTGGAGGACTCCTACTCCAACAATATCTCCCACTTGTCTCGACAACTTGTGTGCTACCGATTCTCTTGTCTCTTTTGCGTCACATCCTCCCACTCATTCCAAGGTGTCTTACAGGTCTCACTTGCAATTGAAAATTATAAATAGAGTGGTTTTCTCGATCTGGGCGAGTAACTGTCTGACCGGAAAATCTACCAGAGATCTCTTCCGAGCGTGGCCACGCATTTCCAGTTACTACTCCTCGAGTGGCCCGAAGATGTTAATACCCAACGTGGGTGGACAATTCATGTTGACCCATCTTACACTGTATAATGCAGATCACCATGACCCAGAAGATGTCCATCGGCCTCCTTTCACGGCACGACCTAGGACAAAAACCAAAGTCAATCGGAAACTACGCCGACTTAGTTAAATGGTCGTCAGTTTAAAGAATCGACTCATAGGAATGAAATAGAAATCCCCGCCACGACAAGGCTTCAACAATTTTGATAAGGGACTCTATTATGGTCACTGCCCAACAGAGTGTCTCAACAGTCTGTCTATGTAAACGACCAGTCATCTCCATGACCTCATGGTGCTGAACCAAACATCGATCGACTTACAATCTAGTCACTTCAAGACGTCACCTCAAATGAGTAACTAGGGACAAAACACTAAGTTCATCTTGTTCACTTGAATTGGGTTCAACTTTTCTTTCAACCAATTCGGATAAACAAAGTATTAAAATTTAGTCAAACTAAATAAAGGAGTTTTTAATGAAACTCTAACAATGAATGCGATTATCAAATATCTGGAAAAATTGATACGCTATCAATAATTTCATATCTCATAATCTGTAGCAAATCATGTACATATTTCAATCCCCACTGAAATGACATGACTATCATGTTCAGCCTGCTAAAGGCATGGCTAATGGATTAGCTATACTTGCATCTTTCCCATCGTTCTGATTGCTATTCCTCTTTGTCTACGTAATCTCATATTACATAAAATTTTTTGAGTACGTGTCTAGGTTTGAATCTAGACTTAGGACTCTTGGCCTAAAGATAGCTCCCACTGTTCTAGTCCCTCCAATATTGTCGAATCCATGCTACTTTCATATGCATCATCATATGATGCAATGTACTCCATTTCCGTTGTGAAATCCGCAATGATAAACTGCCTGGAACACTTCCAGCGGATACATGACATTTATATTTGAAAATGTCACTCCTACTTGGAACCTGTCCAATAGTCTTTTCTGCTTGGAACTCTTCCAACAAATAAATCTCTTATAAAACACAGCCAGTTCGTGATTTCAAATTACTTTGATCAGTTTGGGAACTGAAGTCTGTGTAACCCCTTACACACTACTCACTGTAAACTCCAAACACATGGAACATATCTTTAGTCCTTCGCAAGCACTTAAGGATGTTCTTTATGGCTATCAAGTGACTCTCACTTGGATTTGATTGCAAACGACTTGTCATGCTCAAAGCATGCGAAATGTCGGATTGAGTATATATCACAGCGTATATAATTTATCCTGCAGCGGAAGCAAAATGAATCAATTATTATGTGTTCAACTTCCTTGAACTAATCAAAGATCTTATCAACATAAGAATTTTGACTCAACGCTAATATCCATTTAGATTTATCTCTATAAATCCATATATTTAAAATATTTGATTTTTTTTTTCGGCAGCAGTAAAGGTTCATTTCATCAGTCCATCGCCCCTTTCGCTAGCACATGCGCTAACTTATTAAGGTTGCGAGGGATAAAACTAAAACATAGACAATGAAAGAAAGGGAACAAAGTTTCAATGTCCTTGATAATATCCACTGTCTGATGTTGTGGTTGATCAACTCCTGCAATTTGATTGAGAACCTGCAGACAGTCAGATTGAACATGAAGGTGGTTGATTGATTGATTTCGAGCCCATTGAAGCACTCCTCGAATACCAATGGCTTCAGCCTGTGATGCACACTCTGCTTTCATTTTAGTAGCACTTGTGAATAAAGGAGTACTATTGGCGCCATAAACCACCCATTCATAAGATGCGTTTAGGTTGTAAGTCCAACTGGCGTCAACTTTAATTCGTGTAATATTGCATCGTGATTCCTTTCCAACCATGAAGAACGGATAGAAGTTTTTAATATTATCTCTCGTCCTATTTATATCATCATTATTTAAGATGTCCTCATTTAGCCTTTGACTTTTTTGATATATCATTGCATTGATAGCCAAAGCAGCTTCCATTTCTTGAAGCCTGAAGAAATGTATCGGTGAGTAACCTTGGTTTTCCCATACAATCTTGTTGCGAATACACCATATACACCATAGGATAGACGTGAAAGTAATCATGCTTGACCCGTCATCACTTTTTAATGTCGTAAAGTAATTGAACCAGTTAATTATCCATTCTTCAATCCCAACGTAATGATTATTTGAAACCGAGATTCCCAGAGAAGATGAGGTCCATATCATTTTAACTTGTTCACAGTCACGGAATAGATGAGCTCCAGTCTCTACAGCTTCCTTGCAAAGCGGGCATCTAAAAGATGTATTCTACTTCTCCAAAATCTTCCATCATTTAAAATGATCAATATGTCACCACATATAAGACTGATGAAAACCATATTACTCCCACTAAACTTCATGTATAAACATAATTCCTCGAGATATCGAGAAATATTTTATGACATGATTGACACACTAATTCCAACTCTTTAGTGCTTACTTAAGACATCCTCTTAAGCTTGTAAATTTAACTTAGGATAATTAGGATCTACGAACCCACAGGTGAATATAAAATATTCTACCTCTTCTAGAATCGTATTCAAGAAGGTGGTTCTTAAGATCCAATTGTCATCATACTATTATGAAATGGTGTAATCACTAAGTATATTCGAATGTTTTCAAAGAATTAAGGTTGGTGCAAAACTCTTTGCCTACCAATTTATCTTTGAAAACATTTTAATGTTCATCCATGCAAATTTCGATCTTAAAAATCAATTTACATTGAAGAGGTCGTACTTCTTCAAGTAAAATTTACCAGGACACATACCTGTCCATCATGCATGGAGTCCATTACGAATCGCATGACTCTAAGCCATAGCAAGAAGTTGGAACTAGAAACAGTCTTTTATAAGTCACAGATTAGAAATCATCACTATTAAGGAGTGATAAAATTCCTCCTAACTTCTTAAGGTTCCGAAGAAACAACTACTGAACAAACAATGAGGAAACCTTTTCCGGACCATATGCTCAGTTTGTGGCTCTTGAAACATTCTCTCCCACTTTGTCTTATCAAGAAATAATCGTATTTTTATTGAAAGACAGCATCACGAGTCACAAACGCTTTGTTCTCGTGGTCATTGTAGGATTATTGAGCACTTGTTTCATTAGGATAACTTATAAATTAGGTACGCTACCTATCCATATCGTATATGAAATAAAATCCGACTGTTTTAAATGTGCTTTGATATGGTGGGATAAGAAATAGCAGACCAAAATAATAAGATCCCAAGGTTAGTCAAATGGCTCAGTTTGACTTGACAAAGACAAAACCATATCGTATAAGGTTCTGTTTCTATATTTAACAACGCCTTATCTCATAATGTGTGTTAGAGAAGTTAACTCGTGAAACTATTTCACACTACTTTTGGTGAAAATCAAAGTCATTACTTAGATATTTATTTACGATTTGGTCGTAAGTCCTTGATCTAATACTCTTGGTGGTTAACTACTTCACATTGAAGCTCTTTGAAATTTTCAAAGATTTCTCATTGCACCTCATTAAGTAGAATCAAATATAATATCTACTTAAATCGTTGGTAAATAAAGTGAAATAGTCATAACCATCTCTGGTTGTGTTTGTTATTGGACCACGCATATTCTTATGTAATAGGGCCAATAACTCACTAGTTCGATTTCCTTTTCAACAAAAGGGCACGAATTATCTTGCCTTGAATACAAGATTCGCACACACCATAAGATTCAAAATCAAATGTTTTAGATGTGCTACACAATCCAGAATTAAGATTAGATTTGGGTCACCAATTTTGAGCCTTTTTCAATCTATATGACAAGTAATTTCTAATTTAGGTCTAGAATATAGTTACCTTTGATTGGTATGGGATAACCATTGACCAAGTATAGGCATAAATAGATACAACGCTTGTTCCATTCACAAAAGTGAAACACTTGTGTCGTACACAAAAGTGGATACTATATTCTTTATTTAGATGTCATGTACAAAATAACGTTTATTAAAGTATACCTCTAAATCCAAAACTAGATTGATCACATTATAACTTTTATATGTCTCTATAGAAATAAAACTACAATAGTTATATTTCCCTTGTAGGTCGACATTTAATCATGGTTAGTCGTCGCACGAATCATGATTATATGCATTGAATACATTGATGAAAACCATAATGGGTATCTAATACCCAAAACTCGCATTTAAGCAAAATAAATGTCGATCATATAGATATTATGGGTCAAAATAGTACACCCAATTTCTAACTCTTTAGAAAACTTGGGACAAGTTCTTTTCTTGTGTCCTACACTGTAAGAATAGAATCATCAAAAGTTGGGTTTGACACCGTGCTTGGATTTTGACTTTACTATTCAAAATAGACTTGCCTTTTTCCTTTGTCTTGTGCCAACATCGTGTCAACCTACTCTTGAACCTCGTTTTATTCATTAACAATTAAGAATATAAACATCCCTTTTAGAGCTCCCACTCAGTTTTATGAATCTCTACTTAGACAAGTAGATTAGAAATATTGTGAAGATTATTCTTCATTTCATTCATGGTTTTACCTTAAAAAAGGATAAACCTTTCATTAAATGACTATGGTATTTGGTTATCAAGATTTCAAATAAATCGAGAAACCTAGTCGTCCCAACTGATTTGGCCTCTTTTGAGGTAAGCCTCGATAAGGAGCATTATGACGACATACAAAAAATTACAAATATTTTCGTTGGAGCAAAAAGATTGATTCACCATTGTAATAAAGAGACGTCATTAAAACAAAATCAAAACGTTTTTGACTAAGTGTGACATATTCATATACTCTTCATAAGAGACATTTGCAATGGTTAATGTGAGGATCAAAAGAAAAAATCATTTTGTCTTTAGCTATGGTGGTTTAAACGGAGACCGCAATCAAAATGCTACCGTATAAAATAATGGAAACTCCTTTCCACGATTGAACGGATTTACAAGTTCGTAGAAGGAAAAATATTTGTCATTGCGCGAATAAAATAAAATGAACGGAAAATAAACATTCATTGCTTATATATAATTTACTTGTAAAACAATTTTAAACAAGTCACTCATATAATGACCCCTCACGAAATTATATAAGTGATTCCAAGACCCAACTTTAGACAAAAATAGTCATCGTATGCTACCTTTATCTAAAAATGGTAAGTCAATACTTGACTAATTCTACCCTTAGAACTCTTGGTTGAAGGATTTCAACTAAATCCATCTCCTAGTCCCAAGATAACGCTTATCTCGTTGAGTTCAATCCAATTTTAGCTTGTGATCGTATCACCCTACTTATCCGAGGTAAAACGGGACCCACGAGCGTGGTAGCCCTAATGAACACGGGATTCATAGGTGTTACTAATTGGTAAGGCTAATCTATATTTTTTTAAGTTATGTGAGAGGTCTTGTCAATTTAGTTATTAATTCCCTATAAGCGAACTAAGTCGGTGAATTTTGAATAACTTTGAATTGACAATCGAGAAATAAAAATGCATATTGGCGATTTTGGCATGAGCGAAAAAAAAAAATAAAGCAAGCAAATAAGAAATCCTAGTATGGCCACCTAGCTAATCTAATTAACTAGATGATTACAAAATCGGAAACCAACTCCTTGGCCCCTTGCCTCTTCTTGAAACACAAAAGGCACCGTCTTTTGGAACACCGACTTCGGGAATCTTCGTCTTCATAATAATTAATTACAAAAAGATACAAATAAAATTCCTATTATACATTTGATCTAAAAATGAAATTAAATTATTACAAACGGCGATACGAGATTGCAAATAAAATTACAACCGAATCGGTATTCCCTTACATTACGGGTAATACTATTTAAAATAATCTAGGCCATACTAGGTACAACTTGCATTAAAAATTAAATAAATGACATTCATTCATTCAACAATAACAACATAAATAAAATGCTGTAAAAATCATACCAAAATCGCCCTTAACACTTATCATGTTTATTCAAGCTCGGTTTTATGGATTTTATCGATTTTTAACCATTAAAAATCAATAATCAACACTTAAATCGTATTTAAGCTCAAAATAATTATCTAAACTCATTTAGAACTCAAAATTAGTCCCCAATAATTTTTTTAATATTTAATTAGTTCGAATTGATCGTATTTGCTAAATATAGAGGTTTAATCATAACATTTATGAAATAAACCTAAAATAAAATATAAAACTCATACAAATTTGAAACCAAAAATTTTTTACATTCTGGAACATTTCCAGGAACTCTAAAAACCAAAAAAACTTGCCCAAAAATTTTGAATAAAATTTATGAACAAATAACTTAGTATTCAACGGGTTTATCAAGTAAAAACCATTAAATATAGTAAAACAGTGAAAAAAAATTATAAAATTTCCCCAAGATGATATAAAGCATATTATGAAATGTACCATAAATTTTCAAAACCAGAAAAGGACTTTTCAATTTTATGATCATAATAATCTCACTTTATTGACTTTAATCTCATAAAATCCAATAATCATGCAAAACTTAATTAAAAGTCACGACATTTTACATACAGTATGTACAACATGCATGTGAGATCATATAAAAAATTCATGGCCAGAATACACATGCAACTATTTTTAGTTAACTTTTAACATAAAAAGTGCATATTAACATGATATAAAGGCCATAAATCAAAATAAATAGAAAATTAATCCCTAAAATCACCAAATTTCACCACAACCATGTTGAGGTCAGTAGGTATGCATGCAAATCAAAAATTTCGTGCAAACCAATTTTTAACACAAATTTTTAATTTTACCCAAGTTATCGTATAACTCGATTTTAATACTTAAAATCAACATGCATGTAACAATTGAGCTCTGATACCACATGAAAGTCCTAGACCTCTAATTAGACTCCTCTAATTAGTTCATTAAATTACAATAACTTAATGATTTAGGATCTAGTTATCATGCATGCAAATATAAAAGCATAAAAGAAAAGATAAGACCAAAACATCCTTACATTGGGATTTTTTCGGTTCAATATGGCACAATAAGAACTCCTTATTGTTCTTGAGCATGAAACTAATGGATGATCCTCCATAAAACAACCTCCAAAGTAGAAGGTCTCCTTCTTGTTGCATCCAAGAGTACACCCAAATAATCTTAACTTATTATTAACTAGATAATAAGTAAGAAATAATACTACTAATAGTATTGTATTACTACACTAGTAATATGTATAGAATATTAGTTTGCATGTAAGTTTTAGAGAGAAGTTGAGTAAGTAAGAGAAGTTAGAATAAAACACAAAAATGAAGTGAATGAAAAATGAACAACTCTTGTTCTATTTGAAGGCCAAAATGTACAAATCAAATATATGTAATGCTCTAATTAAACTGTATCGTATACAAATAATTAGTATTCTATTTGGGTCCCATCCTATAGGTGTGACCTAAAGGGATCAGTTGATTACCGCTGTCATACGACAATATTGTCAAACTCTAGTCAGCCGAGCGTTACCGATTTACGTTAATCAACTGACGTGGAGTATCAAAATATACTAATCATGTCACGTATATTCCAAATGAGACTTATTATATAAATGCACTATTGTGGAGGACACTTACTCCAACACTCACATGCATGTTTTACATACTGTATGTACACTTTCGTGACTTTTATTTAAGTTTTGCAAGATTATTGATTTTTATGAGATAAACGTCGATAAAGTGAGATTATAATGTTCATAAAATTGAGACGTTCTTTTTTGGTGTTGAAATTTTTTGGTAAATTTTATAATCTGATTTATATCATCTTGGTGAAATGTTTGCAATTTTTTTCACTATTTTTCCATATTTATTGATTTTTATTTGATAAAACCGATAAATACAAAGTTATTTGTTCATAAAATTAATTCGAAATATTTTGGGTTTTTGGAGTTCCTGGAAATGTTCCAGAATGTACAAAATGTTTTATTTCAAATTTTTATGATATTAATATCTTTTATTTTGGGTTTATTTCATAAATGTTGTGATTAAAACTCTATATTTAGCAAATACGATCAATTCAAACTAATTAAATACAACCAAAATTAGAAGAGACTAATTTTGAGTTCTAAATGAGGTTAGGTAATTATTTTGAGCTTAAATACGATTTAAGGGTTGGTTATTGATTTTTAATGGTTAAAAATCAATAAAATCAAAAAAACTGAGCTAGAATAAGCATGATAAGTGTTGAGGGCGATTTTAGCATGCTTTTTACAGCATTTTATTTATGTTTTTTTTATGTTGAATGAATGAATGTCATTTATTTAATTTTTAATGCAAGTTGTACCTGCTATGGCCTAGATTATTTTAATCAATATTACCCGTAATGTAAGGGAATACCGATTCAGTTGTAGTTTTAATTGCGATCTCGTATCGCCGGTCTGTAATAATTGAATTTCATTTTCTAGATCAAATGTATAATAGGAATTTCATTTTGTATCTTTTTGTAATTATTTATTATGAAAACGGAGATTCCCGAAGTCGGTGTTCCAAAAGACGGTGGCTTTTTGGAGCATGTTCCATGAACATGCAACGGACCAAGGAGTTGGTTTCCAAATTTGAAATCGTCTAGTTAATTAGATTAGCTAGGTGGCCATACTAGGATTTAATATTTACTTGCTTTATGTTTTTTCCGCTCATGCCAAAATTGCCAACATGTATTTTTATTTCTCGATTGTCAATTCAACGTTATTCAAAATTCACCGACTTAGTTCACTTATAGGAAATTAATAACTAAATTGACAAGATCTCTCACATAACTTAAAAGAAATTGAGATTTAGGCTTACCAATTGAAGCACCTATGACCTCGTGTTCATTAGGGCAACCACAACGTGTACCCTTTTACCTCAGGTAAATAGGGTGATGCGATCACACGCCTAAATTGGGTTGGACTCAACGAGATAAGCGTTATCCCGGGACTAGGAGATGAATTTGGTTGAAATCCGTCGACCGAGAGTTCTAGGGGTAGAATTAGTCAAAATGTTGACTTAATGTATATTACATAAAAGTGGCATAACATGTTCATTTTTATCTAAAATGCGGGTCTCGGAATCACTTATATAATTTCGTAAGGGGTCATTATATGAGTGACTTGTTAAAAAAATTGTTTTACAAGTGAATTATATATAAGCAATGAATGTTAATTTTCCGTTGATATTTATATTATTCCCGCAATGACAAATATTTTTTCTTCTACAAACTTGTATATCCGTTCAATCGTGGAAAGAAGTTTCCATAAATTTATACGATAGCATTTTTAATTGCAATTTAAATCTTCGTTTAAACGACCGAAGCTAAAGACAAAATTAAATTTATCTTTTGATCCTCATATTCACCATTGCAAATGTCTCTTATGAAGAGTATATGAATAAGTCACACTTAGTCAAAAACGTTTCGATTTTTGGTGACGTCTTCTTATAACACCGATACATCAATCTTTATTGCTCCAAAGAAAATCTTTATATTTTTTTGGTATGTCGTCATAATGCTCCTTATCGAGGCTTACCTCAAAAGAGGTTTCTCGATTTATTTGAAATCGTGATTTACCAATTGCCTTAGTCACTTCATGAAATGTTTATCCTTTTTTAAGGTAAAACCATGAATGAAATGAAGAATTGTCTTCATATTAATTCCAATCTACTTGTCTAAATTAAGATTCATTAAAGTGAGTGTGTGGGAGCTCTAAGAGGGATGTTTTATTCTTAATTGTTAAGAATAGGTTTAAGAGTAAGTTGGCACGATATTGGCACAAGGCGAGGGCAAAAGGCAAGACTATTTTGAATCGTAAACAGAAACTCAAGCAAGGTGTCGAACCCAACTTTTCTTGATTCTATTAATACAGTGTAAGACACTAGAAAAGAACTGCCCCAAGTTTTCTGAAGAATTAGAAATTGGGTGTACTACACCTAAATGTATTTTTACCCATAATATCTATATGATCGACATTTATTTTGCTAAATGCAATTTTTGGGTATTAGATCCCTATTATGGTTCTCATCAATGTATTCGATACATATAATAATGATTCGTGCGACGACTAGCCATGATTAAATGTCGACCCACAAGGGAAATAGAACTATTGAAGTTTTTATTTCTATAGAGATATATAAAAGTTATAATGTGCTCAATCTAGTTTTGGATTTAGAGATATACTTTAATAAAAGTTGTTATGTACATAACCTCTAAATAAGAATATAGTATCAACTTTAGTGTACGACACAAGTGTTTCACTTTTGTTAATGGACAAGCGTTGTATCTTTTTATACCTATACTTGGTTAATGGTTACGCCATACCAATCATAGGTAATTATATTCTTGGCCTAAACTAGAAATATTTGTCATATAGAAAAGGCTCAAAATTGGTGACCCAGATCTAATCTTAATTTAGGATTGTATAGCACACAAGAGGCTAGTATTGACTAGTATCCCTAAACCATTTGATTTTGAATCTTATGGTGTGTGCGAATCTTGTATTCAAGGCAAGATGATTCGTGCCCCTTTTATTAAAAAGGGAAATCGAACTAGTAAGTTATTGGCCCTATTACATAAGGATATATGTGATCCAATAAGAATCACAACCAGAGTTTGTTATGACCACTTCACTTTAATTACTGACGATTTAATTAGATATTGTGTATGATTCTACTTAATTAGGTGCTAAGAGAAATCTTTGAAAAGTTCAAAGAGCTTCAATGTGAAGTAGTTAACCACCAAGAGTATTAGATCAAGGACTTACGACCAAATCGTAACATGACATATCTAAGTATTGACTTTGATTTTCACCAAAAGTATTGTGAAATAATTTCACGAGTTAACTTTTCTAACACACATTATGAGATATGGTGTTGTTGAATAGAGAAACAGAAACTTATACGATATAATTTTATCTTTGTCAAGTTACTCTTAGCCACTTGAATAACCTTGGGCTTTTATTATTTTGTCTGCCATCTCTCTTACCACCATATCAAAGCACATTTAAAACAGTCGCATTTTATTCCATATACGATATGGATGGGTAGCGTACCTAATTTATAAGTTATCCGTGTGAAACAAGTGCTCAATAATCCTACATTGACCACGAGAACAAAGCGTTTGTGGCTCGTGATGCTGTCTTCAATAAAAATACGATTATTTTTTGATAAGACAGAGTGGGAGAAAATGTTTCAAGAGCCACAAACTGAGCATATGGTCTGTAAAAGGTTTCCTCATTGCTTGTTCAGTAGTTTTTTCTTCGGAACCTAGGAGGTCAGGTGGAATTTTTCACTCTTTGATAGTGATGAATTCTTATTACTTTTAGAAATTGACTCACCCGTGCATTATAAAAAAGACTGTTAAAGTCACGCGATTCGTAATGGACTCCATGCACGATGGTCATGTATGTGACCTGGAAAATTTTACTTAAAGAAGTACGACCTCTTCAGTGTAAATAGATTTCTTAAGATCAACATCTGCATGGATGAACATTAAAATGTTTTCAAAGATAAATTGATAGGCAAAGAGTTTGCACCAATTGCAATGCTTCGATCCATTCAAAAATACTTAGCGATTAAAGAATATCATAATTGTATGATGTCAATTTGATCTCAAGACCGCCTTCTTGAATGCAATTCTAGAAGAAGTTGAATATTAGATATCAACCACAGGGTTGATAGATCCAATCAATCCTAAGACAATGTGCAAATTTAAGATAAAGTCTTAAACACTCCTTCTATTATATGTTGAGATAAATATATTTCTAAAAGATAAAGCATATAATATTTTTAGATATTAAAGATAAAAATCTTTCTTAAAGATTAAGCTAGGGTTTTAGATTTTATATCTCCTATGCTTCTATTATAAATACTCCTTCCATCTGAATCATACACAACGACTTTGAAATACACATTGAGAGATTTTTTACAAATCGTTTTTCAACAAACGTTGAGCAAAATATTAATTATTTTTGGTGTTTGTTTGTCAAAATAGTCGTGCATCTTCTTTATCAATCGCTCACGTAAATACGTTATTGGATAATAGTACATCACATAAACTTACTTATTCTTTAACGAGAATCTGTGTGTGTTATATTGAACTTTCTTATTAACGTAAGATAGTATAGAGTATTTAGCGATACTCACCTTGAGTTATAATCATAGTTGATTATACGAGTAAGTTGATAATTTTTGTAATCCGGAGAAAGATACTAAAGATTATTAATTGAGAATAGTGGACGTAGGTTTCGACTTGTGAAACTGAACAACTTCAAAAATCACGTGTGTCTCTCTTTACTTTTCGTTATTTCGTTGCTTGCATATACTTTGATTAATTAATTAGTTGATTTTAATCTATAAGATCAAATAATTTATTACATATCATATAAATCGAAAAAGTGGGGCTAGTTTTTAATACTCAATTCACCCCCCACCCCTCTTTCGTATTCGATCAATAGACTCTACAATTGGTATCAGAGCCTCGTGCTCTTGATTGCCTTACAGCAAGGAGTCTGATCAATTTTTATCTGTTTATTTATTTATTTTCCGCTGCATTTAATTTAATTTTAATGGATTCCAAACACCTGAGTGTCCCGTATTCAATGGGAATAACTACGGTTTATGAAAAAATATGATGGCCTATTACATAAAGGGTAACGACTGGGAGTGTTGGCTAATCATTAAGAATGGCCATAATAAGATCATGCTTGGATCTATTACTGACACTTCCACCAAAAAGAAAGAAGATAACTATGTTGAGGCAGATTATAAGAAAGCTGAGAATAATTCAAAAGCTATCAGTATGTTGCAAAACGGCATGATTTCTACTGACGTTGACAATTTCTCATCTAGCTCAACTGCCAAGGAAATATGGGATGGTCTAGAGTGAGCCTATAAAGAGACAACTGTTGTCAAAAAGCAACGTATTGCATTGTTAATGCAAAAATACGAATTGTTCTCTATGAAGCAAAATGAACCGCTTGATAGCATGTCCACTCGATTCTCTAGTATCATTAATAAACTGAAAAATCTTGGAAAAACTTTTGACTCCAAGGAAATTGCAAGAAAGATCCTTAGAAGTCTGTCTAAACGATGGTTACCTAAGGTGACGGTAATTGAGGAATGTAAAGATCTATCTAACCTATCTTATGAAGAGCTACTCGGAACCCTAATGGCTCACGAGATTACTCTTGATGAGGATGACGCAAACGATATCAATAATAAGAAAGTGTCTTTACAAGCTGAGTATAGTGAAAAACAAGACTCGGATCTTGAAGATGAAGTAGTGTTACTTGCTAGACGTTTTAAGAAAAAATTCTTTAATCAAAAACATGGAAAAACGTTTAACAATAACACTAACAGATCTTATTAAAAGCCAATAGAGTCAAAAGGGTCTCTCTCAAGTCGTGGTTGCTTCAAGTGTGGGGACAATGATCATATGATTAAGGATTGCCCTACCTGGAAGAAAATCAAAGACAAAAATCAACGAGACAAAACCAAGAAGGAATTCAAGCAAGTCATGACGGCTTATTGTTGGGGAGATCTCGACACAAAAGATGACGAGTCAGAGGAAGAAGAAGTTGCCAACCTATGTCTGAGCAACGTCAGTCTTGACCTAATTTCTGACAGCGACAATGAGAGCGAATCTGAGATGTGCCTTGTCGACAAATCAGATTCAAAACCAGATTCACAAGATGATGAAGAGGCTAGTCATCTTGAACTTAAAAAGAAAGCTAAGAAATCGTCTAAGAAGTCTTTAGTTAAGTATTTTGAAGAAGCCTTAGATCATTGTCATGAACAGAGTCTTGAAATAAAAGATTTTAAGGAACAAATTCTTGACATTGCTGAGTAAAACCAATTTCTGAAGGACAAAGCTAAAAAGCTCAAATCTAAAGTTATGGCAACTTCAGCTACAACTTCAGACATGACAAATGTTGAGAAAGAAGCTCTTGATTTTAAAGTTATAGCTAATGAAGCTATAATCTCAGAGTTAAAACTCAACATTAAGCATCTTCAACCAAAATTATAGCTAATGAGGCTATAACTTTAGAATTGAAGAAAGTCAATGAGCTTTTAAAATTTGAAGCTAAGGCAAAGAAAGTTGCTATCATTGATCAGAAGAAAGAAAACATTTTTCTTCCTCAACAATTGAAAGATATAGAGGCTGAATTCTCCCAAGCCAAAGATTAACATAATGAGGAGAAATTTATCTTGACCAAACGTGTTAATGTTTTTCGTGAAAATTTTAAAAAGAAAAATCCCTCCAAAGACTCGAATATAGATCATTCGATATGTGAAAAAGAAATTTTATCTTTGAAGGAATTTATCCTACATGCACAAAAATTTCATGATAAATGGGAAAGAAGTCAGAAAGTCTTAGACTTCCTTACCGAAGAGTCTAACAATAACATGAAGATGGGTCTAGGACATGAATGTTATAGTCGAAGAGACCATGATAAGTGCAAATCCACTCCTTCTGACCGTGATTTCGGAAGAAGAAAATATGTCAATCTTTCAGAATATCTGAATTGCAATTATTGTGGTCACAATGGTCATGTTAAAGAAAATTGTGTTAAATATGACAATGACAACAAAAATCAAACTGATTTTGTTAAAGAACATGACGTGTCTAGTATTGATGAGTCTGAACCTGAACTTCAAGGTGAAGAATTTAGAAATAATGAGTTCATATGGTTTTATGACATATCCTTCGATTACACATCTAAACCTTCACCATCTAAAGTGAATGTGAATCAAAAGCAGTCATTCAAACCTAGTTTGCATTACAATAAGAAACCTAGACAACCCTATGTTAAAACCAAAAGAATTATAAAACAAGTATGGGTTAGGAAGGATCAAATTTACAGAGTCACTAACCAGAAAGGACCCAACTTAGCGTGGGTACCTAAAAGCTGTATTTGATTCCCTTGTAGATAATAATAAAAGAAAATAATCTATGGTATCTCGAGAGTGGTTGTTCGAGACACATGATCGGAAATAAGAATCGTTTTGTTTCACTAGAGCCCTTCAACGGTGGCAAGGTCACCTTTGGAGACAACAAGAAGGGCAAGATAATCGGTGTAGGTAAAATTGGTATATCTCCTTCACATGCTATTAATAATGTCTATCTGGTAGATGGTCTTAAACATAACTTGCTAAGTATCTCTCAATTATGTGACAAAGGCAATAAAGTAGTTTTTCATTCAAATGTTTGTCGCATCATAATTGAAGGTACTAGTAATGTTATTATAGAAGGTCTACGTAAAAGGAACATGTATATGATTGATTTAAACAAAGTTACTACAAGTTCCTTTACGTGCATGAAAGCTACTATAGATGATTCATGCTAGTGGCAGAAGAGGTTTGCACACATTAGTCCAACAATTTTAAAGAAACTCAAATTGTGGGATTTAGTTGAGGGTTTACCCTCAATCAAATTCGAACAAGAAAAGATGTGTGACTCATGTGCCCGATGTAAACAAGTTAGATCTTCATTCAAACCAAAATGAGTAGTAAGTACAGAACGTCCACATGAATTGGTACACATGGATTTGTGTGGACCTATGAAAGTCAGAAGCCGTGGTGGATCAAGGTACGTATTCGTCCTAGTTGACGACTACTCAAGGTATGTATGGCCTATCTTTCTATTTACTAAAGATGAAACTTTCGATGAGTTTGTAGTATTAATGAATCTTGCCCAAAACAAGTATGATAAAAAGTTAGTTTCCATTCGTACGGATCATGGTACCGAATTTGATAATCAAGCTTTTATAGAATATTGTAGGGAGAATGGTGTAGGACATAACTTTTCTGCACCACGAACCTGATAAGTGAATATTTGTATGGTTTTAACCCCCATTGTAGCTCGGTTTTGTATGTCATTTGTGCTTTGTTAAGCCACTTTATGAGCTAATATCATCTTGTAGGCGAATTCCTGTGTTCTAACATGTTTTAAAGGGAAAGTGACGTTTCTACGCCCTTTTTCGATATTCCCGAGCATTTGCCTAGAACCCGACGATTTGAAGAAGCAAGCTTGACCAAGTGAAAGGCATTTCAAGAAGGTTCACTAATTCGAAAGAGAGAAGAAGCAAGGACGGTTTCGTAGTTGTCGGAAGATCAATCAATTAGGAGGAAGAATTCATCGCTTTACATCATATCCAAGCAACAAACCCGATTGTAGAAGTCAAGGGGGATGTTGGAAGTCAAGTCAAAGCAAAGGAAGATGAAGCGTTAGTCAATTGCTTCCAGAAGACGACTTACCCGATCGGGTAAGTGTGTACCCGATCGGGTATGTGTGCTGCTTCGTGCATTGCGGCTCCTTCATCCTATTTTTGACCTATGTGTTTAATGCCCGACCTCTTCTCCACGAAACCCTAATACTATAAATAGATGCTCTAGCCCCTCATATCAAATCATCCATCTTTTTATACTTCTCTTCTCTTCTCTTCATATACTTCTCTTTAGATTAGGAGGAGGGGGAACTAGCCTCCCTTCTCTCATTTTCTTCTTCTTTAGTCTTTAGTTCTTAGTTTTATTTCTGTCCCTTAGTTTAGATTAATAAGGATTTCATCCTTGTAATCTCCTTTGTGTGATTCAAGCGTTGCAATTCAAGGATCGTTTATTATATGCAAGGATTTTCTATTATTGTTATCATTGTCGTCATATAGGTATTTCTGTTTTATCCCTTGTTTAATGTTCTTACTATTTTCCATTTGATTGTTATTTGCTTTACATATTGTCTTAGATTCATTTTAGTACTGTTATAATCGTTGTTTCATTTCCTAGATTATCAATTAGCGTCGTTATTATCGCCATATAAAAAGTCAAAACCAAATAAACATGTCTATCCTAGTTTTCATTGTTAATATCATTTTAGACATAGATATCATCATGAGTGAGTAGTCATCCTTTCTAGGGTGTAGGGTAGCCATGTTAGATTGATTAAAAGATGTTAATTGGATAAAGGAATTGTGCCTTTAAAACATTGTGTCTATGCATGTTTGGATTGTAACGATAGTTAACGATTTTTAGCTAAAATCATTTGACTAGTATGGAATTCTTTTCCAAGGTAGATATACAGGAATTGAATAGACAAAGCGTGACGTAGTGGATTAAGACCTAGTAAATCGCACTAAAAGCCTGCTAGACCATCTGATCTATGATTGTAATGAACACGCCATTCTTACGAACGCTCAATGAATTATTTGCATATCCTAAATCCAATTTCATCAATATATCAATCTACATGTGTGAACCTACTTCCCTAGATGCTTTTCATTACTTGCTTTACTATTTTTATTTTGTTTTTATTTATGCTTTATATTAGTTTAGATATCAAAAATCTCAAAACCCAGATAATCATTAGATAGAACTCAATTGCGAGACAATTCACATTCCATAGGAAACACCATCTCCCTGAGGATCGACCCCTACTTCCCTAATTACATTAATTTGTTATTAGCCTAGTCTGGGTAATTTATCTTTGTATTGGGCTTGCGACAGGCCCGATTAAATTTTGGCGCCGTTGCCGGGGAACACGGTTTAGTTTTCCTCTTCTTGTGATTTTTATCGCAATTAGTTTTATCTAGTCTTTAGGAATCCAAATTCCTTTAGACCTCTCTTGATTTTTCATCTTAGCTTTTCAATCTCATGCCCAGATCTTCTAGACTAGGGACCCCTATCTTTTTAGACCCCGAACTAGAAAGAACTCTGCATAGGATACAAAAGCTATTCAACGAAATTTCAAAAGCTTCTGATACTTTAAGTTTAGATCGTATTCGTGAGAAATACTCGGATATTCTATCTAATCTCAAAGGAGAAGAAGATCCATTCTCATATCCATTCACAAAAACCAATCAAATTTGAAACAACACTCCATCTTCATCTTCACAAAATAAAAATGGTTCGCCTTTCAGACCATTCCAAACCCACCGCAGAAACACTTCCAAGGGGTATTGCTACGCCCCAAATCGAAGCCCAAAACTTTGAAATCAAACCATCCTTCATTAACCTTATATAAAGAAGCCAATTTAGTGGCAATGCCGCAGAAGATCCCAACCTTCACATCCAAAACTTCTGTGACTATTGCTCCACTATTAGACAAAATGGAGTCACCCAAGAGCAAATTAGAGAGATGCTCTTCTCATTTTCTTTAAAGGGTAAGGCAAAGTTGTGGATTCATAGCCTTGATAAGGTTACTTTAGGTATAACCGATTGGGAGAGCTTAGCTCTTGCCTTCTACCAAAAGTACTTTCCCCCAGAGAAGACCACTTTGTTGAGAAGTCAAATCACTGGTTTCCAACAAGGGGATGATGAGAGCCTATATGAAGCTTGGGAGAGGTACAAGGACTTACAAAGAGAATGTCCTCATCATGGGTTAGATTCATGGCTCCTTGCCATCACATTCTATAATGGGTGTTATATAGAGTCCCGTCGAATCCTGGATTCTGCTAACAATGGAAGATTTGATCAAATCAATGTTGAAAATGCTCACACTACCATTGAATCCATGGCAATTCACGATTCTCAATATAGAAATTCCCGCTCCATACCATCGAAATCTAAGCAAGAAGACCCCGCTTTAACACTTTTACAAGCCCAAGTAGCCCTTCTCACACAAAAGCTAGAACAACTCCAAACCTTTACATTTCAACAGAGTGACAATGGTGTAAGTAAACTTGAAGCCATAATGCTGCAATTAGCTCAAAGGCAAGACACCATGATAGCTCAATTTCAAGAGAGTGATCAAGCTAAGGACGCCGCCATCAAATTGTTGGAAACTAAAATTTCCCAATTTACCTCTTCTAATACCCACCAAACCCAAGGGGACCTGCCTTCACAATGTTACCAACCTCACAAAACTGTAAATGCCATTTCTTCGAGAAATGGTAAGCATAATGATGAGCCCGTGGTTGTTAATGTTGAAGCTGAGTTGCCCATGTCAAAAGGGAAAGAGCCCGAGATTCCTATTGAGATCAAGGTCCCATTTCCCCAAAGGTTATCTAAGTACAAGGAGGAGGCAAAGTATGGTAAGTTCCTTCACGTCGTTAAGAACTTAAAGGTAACAGTCCCTTTCATTGATTTGCTTACCCAAGTTCCTTCTTATTCCAAGTTTATGAAGGAAGTCCTCAAAAAGAAGAGATCCTTCAATGAGACTGAGACCATAGCTTTCACTGAAGAGTGTAGTGCACTCTTGCAAAATAAGTGTCCACCAAAACTCAAGGACCCTGGTAGTTATTCCATCCCTTGCACTATAGGCACGTATACCATTGATAAGGCCCTTTGCGACCTAGGTGCTAGTGTAAGTGTCATGCCCTTTTCTATGTTTGAAAAACTTAACATGGGTGCTTTGAAATGCCCTAATATTACTTTGCAAATGGCGGACCGTTCTCTAAAACAACCTATGGGTGTTTTAGAAGATGTGTCCGTCAAAGTTGGTAAGTTTTTCATTCCCGTTGACTTTCTAGTACTTGACAATGTCGAAGACTCTCAAATCCCAATCATTTTGGGAAGACCCTTTTTGCACACCACTGGTGCAGTTTTCGATGTCAAGAATGGGAAGTTGACACTAGAGATAGGAGATGACAAGGTGACCTTTAGTAAAAATGCCACCGTTAGGAGTCCTGTGGTAGAAGAACAATGTTATGTGCTTAATGTTGATGACTCTTCTATTGTTTCTTCTATGCCTCGATCCTTACTGACGGATCCGGTGGAGGGACATGTTAGTGTTGATTCTTTTGTAGGTGAGCATACTAAAAGCACTACTGCTAAAAGTGCTAGAAGGGGCTATTCTCGAAAAAGTTTAGCATGGATGGAGAATGTAAAGAACTCTATGAAGATGAGCTTGGATGATAGTGAGTTTAAAGATAAAGGATGATTTCAAAGAAAGAACTAGAGTCTAGCAAGACTTTTTAAATTGCGCTTCTCGGGAGGCAACCCGTGTTCCTTTTCTTTTTGCATTTTTATTTTTATTCCTTTTTTCGTTGTTAGGATTTATTTTTGCAGATGAAAGAGTTTTTGAAGAAAACCTATGAAGGCCTTCCTTTTCAAGTCCAAAAGACTAGCTTGGGGGAGTCCGCGCTGATTAGTAAGCTTCACTCTTCTTTCATTTTTCCTTTTTCCCATTAAGCATCTCATTGCATATTTTGTCTTTATGCTCACATTGAGGACAATGTGATGTTTAGCTTGGGGGAGGGATTGCATTTTCCCATTTTGCATTTTAGTTTTGAATAAAAGAAAGAGAAGATTTTTGAGAAAATTTAAAATTTTTGAACACAATTGAATGTTTTTCATGCTTTGCTTGCTTGTTTACTATGCTATCATGTTACATTTCCCAAACTTAGAGCTTTCAAAAGATAATGATTCAATATTCATTGAATTATGCATACATGGGGAAGTCTTGTACACAGTAGGCATGGAATGAAACTATAGATGAGTACGCTTGATCTTGACATTTGGCAAGTTACATATATTGTAAGGTAGAACCTCCTTAGGCTGGTACATCTATACCCAGTCTCATTAGGTGTGTGTAGTTCTCCTTGTGATGTGTGTCATGTCAAAACGCATAAGTATGGTTCTCATTTCATTCCTATAAGCATTGCATTCATGATTAACTAAGATTTGAAGTCTTTTTCACTTTGAATTACACCTCAAAATTAGCTCCTTCATACAAATGCTTCACAAAATAATAGCTACATATAAAAACTGCCTACCCTGTTGAGCTAGTAGCTAGACTATGGTGTATGGGTGCTCTTTTGAGAAGATTTTGTTCTTTTATGTCAAAGTGAATTTGGGAGAACGAAAAAATTCAAGAAGTGATGTTATGTTCAGAATAGAAAAGAAAAAAAATGAAATAGAAAAAGAAAAAAAGAGAAACGAAAAAAAAGAAAGAAAAAGAAATAAAAGAAGAAGTTGTGAGTATCTCCTCAAAATGTCAAGTCAATATTCAAAAGGAGTTTACCCTTGTGTTTCGTATGTAATAAGCCAATCCGTTACTTCTGGCTTCGTATTTCGTCTTCTGGGAAATTGATCGAAAGTTTGGTTTGAGTATTCATTTATCATTGGTCAGTTGCTAGCTCACTCTAAACTTCACATGACCATAACTATTTGTCCACCTTTCACCCATTTCCCAAAGCCTTCTTCTCATCTTTTTCGGCTTCTTTTCTATGTGCATTGTGATCTTTGACTTGTGTTTTGAATTGTTTACCATATTAGACTGTAGACACATTTTCATAAGTCGTAGATAGGTGAGTGTCTCAAACATTTACACATAAAGAAATCACCTTTTACATACATTGAGTGTTCGAGTGTACCGTGAGAGTCCATTTGTCAAAAGATCATGCAAGAGCCGAAATTCTATAGTGAAATTCTTTGTGCTACGCCGTTATGTAAATCTCAGCCATGTTTATGTATCATTCTTGCCCACGTTGTTTTTGGGTTATGATTCATTATGTTTCCAAAGCTTTATGTTGAGATTTGTTTCTTGATGGTGTAGTAGCCAATGCTTGCAACCTTGTCCTGGTATTGTTTGTTATATTTGCTTGAGGACAAGCAAAGGTTTAGCTTGGGGGAGTTTGATAAGTGAATATTTGTATGGTTTTAACCCCCATTGTAGCTCGGTTTTGTATGTCATTTGTGCTTTGTTAAGCCACTTTATGAGCTAATATCGTCTTCTAGGCGAATTCCTATGTTCTAACCTGTTTTGTAGGGAAAGTGACGTTTCTACGCCCTTTTTCTATATTCCCGAGCATTTGCCTAGAACCCGACGATTTGAAGAAGCAAGCTTGACCAAGTGAAAGGCATTTCAAGAAGGTTCACTAATTCGAAAGAGAGAAGAAGCAAGGACGGTTTCGTAGTTGTCGGAAGATCAATCAATTAGGAGGAAGAATTCATCGCTTTACATCATATCCAAGCAACAAACCCGATTGTAGAAGTCAAGGGGGATGTTGGAAGTCAAGTCAAAGCAAAGGAAGATGAAGCGTTAGTCAATTGCTTCCAGAAGACGACTTACCCGATCGGGTAAGTGTGTACCCGATCGGGTATGTGTGCTGCTTCGTGCATTGCGGCTCCTTCATCCTATTTTTGACCTATGTGTTTAATGCCCGACCTCTTCTCCACGAAACCCTAATACTATAAATAGATGCTCTAGCCCCTCATATCAAATCATCCATCTTTTTATACTTCTCTTCTCTTCTCTTCATATACTTCTCTTTAGATTAGGAGGAGGGGGAACTAGCCTCCCTTCTCTCATTTTCTTCTTCTTTAGTCTTTAGTTCTTAGTTTTATTTCTGTCCCTTAGTTTAGATTAATAAGGATTTCATCCTTGTAATCTCCTTTGTGTGATTCAAGCGTTGCAATTCAAGGATCGTTTATTATATGCAAGGATTTTCTATTATTGTTATCATTGTCGTCATATAGGTATTTCTGTTTTATCCCTTGTTTAATGTTCTTACTGTTTTCCATTTGATTGTTATTCGCTTTACATATTGTCTTAGATTCATTTTAGTACCGTTATCATCGTTGTTTCATTTCCTAGATTATCAATTAGCGTCGTTATTATCGCCATATAAAAAGTCAAAACCAAATAAACATGTCTATCCTAGTTTTCATTGTTAATATCATTTTAGACATAGATATCATCATGAGTGAGTAGTCATCCTTTCTAGGGTGTAGGGTAGCCATGTTAGATTGATTAAAAGATGTTAATTGGATAAAGGAATTGTGCCTTTAAAACATTGTGTCTATGCATGTTTGGATTGTAACGATAGTTAACGATTTTTAGGTAAAATCATTTGACTAGTATGGAATTCTTTTCCAAGGTAGATATACAGGAATTGAATAGACAAAGCGTGACGTAGTGGATTAAGACCTAGTAAATCGCACTAAAAGCCTGCTAGACCATCTGATCTATGATTGTAATGAACACACCATTCTTACGAACGCTCAATGAATTATTTGCATGTCCTAAATCCAATTTCATCAATATATTAATCTACATGTGTGAACCTACTTCCATAGATGCTTTTCATTACTTGCTTTACTATTTTTATTTTGTTTTTATTTTGTTTTTATTTATGCTTTATATTAGTTTAGATATCAAAAATCTCAAAACCCAGATAATCATTAGATAGAACTCAATTGCGAGACAATTCACATTCCATAGGAAACACCATCTCCCTGAGGATCGACCCCTACTTCCCTAATTACATTAGTTTGTTATTAGCCTAGTCTGGGTAATTTATCTTTGTATTGGGCTTGCGACAGGCCCGATCAGAACCCCACATCAAAACGGTGCTGTTGAACGTTTGAATAGAACACTAGAGGACATGGCTCGCACTATGCTTTTGTGTAGTGGCCTTCCTAAAAACTTTTGGGCCGAAGCCATTAGTAGTGCATGCTATGTGCACAATAGAGCTATGAATAGACCAATTCTCAAAAAGACTCCCTAAGAACTTTTAAGAAGGAGAAAACACAATATAGCTCATCTTCTTTGCTTCGGTAGTAAATGTTTTGTCCATAATAATGGAAAAAGTAATTTAAGCAAATTTGATCCACGAAGTGATGAAGCTGTGTTTGTTGGTTATTCTAATCATAGCAAAGCGTATAAAGTCTTTATCAAAAGAACTTTTTACATGAAAGAAAGTGTTCATGTTGTATTTGATGAAGATAATGTGCCTGAACAAAGTGAACAGAATGAAGAAGAAGACATGGATGATCCCGATTTTTGCCTTACTAGGGACGATTTACCAGAAATCAATGAAGAAGTTATTAAAGGAATCCATGATGAACTTGATAAATCCGCAAATGATCTTGAAAAGAGAATTGAGACAATTGTTGATGATACGAATGTCTCTTCTCTAAACAAGGAAAAGGAAACCGAAGTTATTACTGATGATGCTATAACTTTGGACCCAGATCAAGATATTGTAACTAAAGTTGTACCAACTTTAGCTATAACCCCGGAGTCCAACTCAGGGGGAACCAATCTTGACTCTGAATCATTTGAGGAAAGTGAGAGTTCATCAGATGATGATGAGCCTAGAAACTCTAAGAAATGGAAATATAAGAGTTCTCATCCTATGGATAGTATCCTAGGAAGTTTGAATAAGGGAGTTCAAACAAGACGAACATTAAATAACTTCTGTTCATTCTATTCTTTTCTGTCTACCATAGAGCCTACCAACATCAAATAAGCAGTTGCAGAATCCGAATGGATCGTGGAAATGCAAGAGGAGCTTCAACAATTCAAACGAAATAAAGTTTGGCATCTAGTGCCACGTTCTACATATCGAACTGTTATTGGTACTCGATGGGTATTCAGAAATAAATTGGATGACTCAGGAGTTATAGTTTGTAATAAGGCTCGATTGGTCGTTCAAGGATATAATCAACAAGAAGGGATTGATTATGACGAGACCTTTACACCTGTAGCAAGGCTTGAAGCTATTCGCTTGCTTATCGCCTTCGCAGCTCATAAAGGAATGAAACTGTACCAAATGAACGTTAAGACTGCTTTTTTTAACGGATATTTGGAAGAAGAGGTTTTTGTTGAACAACCTCCCGAATTTTTAAATAGCAAATTTCAAAACCATGTTTTTAAATACGATAAAGCTTTATATGGTTTGAAACAAGCGCCTAGGGCTTGGTACGAGATATTGTCTAAATTTCTACTACAAAACAATTTTAAAAGAGGATCTGTCGACAAAACCCTATTTCTAAAATCCGAGGGTTCTGATTTACTTGTTGCTCAAATATATGTAGACGATATTATTTTCGGTTCTACTAACAAAAAACTGTGCAAGTATTTTTTAGATTTAATGACCTCAGAGTTTGAAATGAGCATGATGGGAGAATTGAAATTCTTCCTAGGGTTGCAAATTCAACAAACTAAGGTAGAAATAAAGGTTCACCAACAAAAATATGTCAAGGGATTTATCACGAAATTTGGTATGGAGAACACTCATCCAATGGACACACCTATGGTAAATGATAAAAAGTTGACCTTAGACGAAAATGGTAAGTGTGTCGATGAAACTACATATCGAGGTATGGTTGGTTCTTTATTATATTTAACTGCAAGTAGACCTGACATTATGTTTAGTGTATGTGTCTGTGCTAGATTTCAATCATGTCCTAAAGAGTCACATATGATTGCAGTTAAACGTATCTTGAGATATTTAATTGGTACATCTAATTTATATTTATGGTATCCACGTGAGTGTAATTTCGATCTAGTAGAATATTCACATGCAGATTATGCAGGATGTTCTTTAGATAGAAAACGTACCTCTGGATTCGTTACGTTTGTTGGACCATGCATAATAACTTGGGGTTCAAAGAAGCAAAATTCGATTGCGTTATCTACTGCTGAAGCCGAATAAATAGCTGCAGGACTGGTATGTTCACAATTACTTTGGTTAAAGCAACAACTATGTGTTTATGGTGTTAATGTTGGTTGTATGCCTGTATTTTGTGATAATACGAGTGCTATAATTATTTCTAAAAATCCAGCTCAACATTCTCGTACTAAGCATATAGACATTAGACATTATTTTTTACGCGACCATGTAGAAAATGACAACATTAAACTTGAATTTTGTAGTACTGAAAATCAATGGGCTGACATTTTAACAAGGGCGTTAGAGAGAAGACGTTTTGAGATTTTGCGGTTGGAAATTGTTTTAATCAGTAGCAACTAAATTCGTCATATTTATTTTATGAACCTGCGTGACTGGTTATAATAAGACAAGATTGTATGACTGTGTCCGTGTATTCCATTGCTAGTATATTTCTTTTTAATATTATATATTTTACGTGAATATCTTGCATATTAAGTATTTTATGGATATTGAATTATGGAGCACATATTTGCCAAAAATCTATCTTATTCACTTTCCAAAATTGACCAAAACTCTCATGCTGATCGAAATTCCCAAACAATATTATATTACCATATCTTTTTATTTACCCAAATCTTATCCTTACCATATCTTTCCTATATTTACCCTATATTCCTTTTACTACTATACCCAAATTCAAAAACAAAAAAAAAGGAAAAAAAGGCTACATAGCCGGCACCCTCACGTGCCAAGCTACAAAAGACCAAAACCCAAGACTACCTTCATAATTACCTTTCTCCATCAACATCAACATACATCAAAATCTTCACTTCTCTCCTTCTACACGAAAAAAAAAGAAACTCAACACCATTAACAATGGCTTCCACACGGTCCACTACCAAAAAGACCAACACCCCAAACTCCAAAACTCAAACATCATGCATGCCCACTAATCTATCTCCTAAACCAAAACAAAAATCACGCAATTTGACCCAAACCGAGTCGGGTTCGGTTCTTGAAGGTATAAAAAGTCGTAGATTAAATAAGGGGAAGAATAGGGTACAAGATGATGCTAATAAGGACAAAGAAAACACGGAAATCGAGGGAACAAAACGCCCTCTATTTCGCGAGTTTTCACCTCAAGAAACGGCATCCGGCTTGACAAGCTTCGTTTAACAAAGGATGACCGAAAATTGGTTAACCGGGTTGCTAAATATGGTATTCATGGTGGTCGTAGTTTCCCGAAGATGTGGTGTGAAAAATATCAAGCTTTGGCATTCTTCAACAATTTCAGAAATTTTCAATAGTGGGAGCAAGTGTCTCTGTTTTCGGGTCCTATTTATCCGATCGAAGTAATTCAATTTTATGCTTCCGTTTCTTTGAAATTTAGAGTTTTGCATGCCGTGGTGAATGGCCGAGAAGTTTCGGTTTCCATTGTCGAATTTTGTACTATGTTTTTGGTTCCTGATGATGGAATCAAAATTGACCCGAGTACATCATGGGACGAATTTTCTGACACGGCTAAGCTGGATGTTAAGCTTTATTTTGATGACCGGGCTATGTTGTCAAGTTGTGTGTTGGCAGGGAATTTGTCTCAAAAATTAAAATTTCTGTTAAATTTTCTGTGGAATACAGTGGTTCCGCGTCGGGGTGGATGGGATAAAATTGCTTGCTATGAGATGATGGTGGTTAAGAATTGGTTGGAAGGTAACCGGGTCAACCTTGCTTTTCTTGTTTTTTCTCGAATTTCTCAAACTGGCTTTTCGGTGACCGAGGATAAAGTCTATACGACCCTTGATTTACCCTACGGGATGTGGGTGTCTCGGGTTTTTAAGGCTAAGGGGGTTGTTGATCCGACTAGCTACGATGGTAATTTGAATGATGATATGAATGATACGTATTTTGAAATTCATGAAAATGGAGGCATTGGGTCCGGAATTGGCTTTTCAATCAAAGGGTGGCTCAGTTGATGTGAAACCGAATGTGGCTGATTTTTCGGGTATTGAATCAAAATTGGATTTGTTTATGGGAAAGGTTATGGAGCGCCTTGATGCGCCGAAAATCGATGCAGTTGTTGACAAGGTGGTCAAAACCGTGGCTATGGGGAGCTCTAGCTCAACCCGTGACCGTTGAGGGTCGGGTGTGAGTAATGAGTTGAGGGGTTGGATGACGGGAGTTGATGGTTGCCTTGCTAAAATTGAGAGTAATGTTGTCGATATTTGACAAGAGTTATTTAGGCAACGGGATCGGATGCAATTCTTGGTTAGCCAAGGAGGTGCGTTGGTGAAGAGTGGTTCGGAAATGCGCGACGGTATGCACACCATTTATGATGCGACGGAGGCTCTATCTATGAAGGTTCTACTCTTCAGTACCGTACCCGACCCGACTACATTGACCCCAACATCATTCGCCAACCCAATTTGCCTTGGTTTTTTTGTCTTACCTTGTTTGTTTCTTAAACTACTTATTCCATTCGGCCCATTTTGGCTTAAACACTTATCCTATTCGGCCCATTGGTACTAAAACTTTTAATTGTGGTTTGTAGTTTTAATTGACATTTAGTACTTGATTTTGCTTGCTATGAATCGTTTAGTATTGCGTATTTTGCATATCTATTTCTTGCCTTGGAGTATGTTATTCTAGTCATTTTATATCCTTGTTCTTGTCTTTTCAATGATGCCAAGAGGGGGAAGAAATGATATGATTTGAGTCTTTGCTTACGCTTGCTCCTTGTCAAGACTCGTTATCTCTTAAACTCTTTCAAGTTATAACTTTGGCTAAGGTGTCATGTTCTTGCGATCAACGTTACTATAACTTTGGTAGTATTTTGTTGAGGGGGAACCATACTATAACATAAGAGAAATCATAAGAGACTTGTCATCATCAAAAAAGGGGAATTTGTTGGACCTATTTGATAGTTTTGATAATGACATGTGTTTACTTGATAATGTGTTTTACTTGATATATCATATGCATGTAATTGTGTGCTTTAGTCTTATCATAGTTAACAACAATTACAAGAAAGAAGATCAAAGTTATAGGAGCTTCAGACATAACTTTGACAAGTTCTGTGAGACAAAGTTGTAAGAACTTCAGGTATAACTTTGGAAGTTCATATGCAAAGTTAAAGCTACCTTGGTTATAACTTTAAAGAAACAATTCAAGCAAGATCTACTTTCAATAACACAAGACTCAAGATGGAGGGTCTTTGTGATCCAGATAAAGAGATGATCCGTATACTGAACATCTTTGTGAAGATTAGATAGTATAGGTCTTCATTCGGTAACTATTCCATTAGAGTGATTTTAAGTTTGTAAAGTTATGACTCACTTATAACTTTACATACTAAAGTTCAAAGTTATAGTTTTAACCTATAACTTCGGATGATAAAAGTTGATGCATGATTTTCGAAATAAATATTTTTAAATGTTTTCAAAAAGAGAAAGAGTATTTTTATATTTATCAAAAGTTTTAATAGAGGATGTGTATTTATGAGATTCTATTGGTTAGTAATACAACTTATGGGTTCTCATACTACTAGGGTTTTCAATACATTCTATCTCAATTTGTTGTTAACCTAATAAGCCCACCTAGTGGTTGTGCCACTTAGGGTTTCGTGAGACCCAAGGATTGTGCCTCCTACGGTTGCGTGCTTCTAGGGTTTCGTGGAGATAAGGATTTCGGCAAACATAGGTTTGTTTCCTTGTTTATCTTAACCTAGGATTCTAATATATCTTTACAACAATATTTTGAGATATTTAAGATAAATATATTTCTTAAAGATAAAGCAAATAATATTTTGAGATAAATATATATCAAAAAGATAAAGCAAATAATATTTTTAGATATTAAAGATAAAAATCTTTCTTAAAGATTAAGCTAGGGTTTTAGATTTAATATCTCCTATGCTTCTATTATAAATATTCCTTCCATCTCAATCATACACAACGATTTTGATGTACACATTCAGAGATTTTTTACAAATAATTTTTGAACAAACCTTGAGCATAATATTTATTATTTTTTAGTGTTTGTTTTTCAAAATGGTCGTGCATCTTCTTTATCAATCGATCACGTGAAATACGTTATTGGATAATAGTACATCATATAATCTTACTTATTCTTTAACGAGAATCTGTGTGAGTTCTATTGTACTTTCTTATTAACGTAACATTGTATAGAGTATTTAGCGATACTCACCTTGAGTTATAATCATAGTTGATTATATGAGTGGGTTGATAATTTTTGTAATCCGGAGAAAGGTACTAAAGATTATTAACCGAGAATAGTGGGGGTAGGTTTCGACTTGTGAAACTGAACCACTTCAAAAATCACGTGTGTCTCTCTTTACTTTTCGTTATTTCGTTGCTTGCATTTACCTTGATTAATTAGTTAGTTGATTTTAATCAATAAGATCAAATAACTAATTACATTTCATATAAATCGAAAAAGTGGGGATAGTTTTTAATACTCAATTCACCCCCCCCCCCCCTCTTTCGTATTCGATCGATAGACTTTACACATATTATAAAATATTTCTAGATATCTCGAGGAATTATATTGATACATGATGTTTAGTGGGAGTAATGTGGTTTTCATCAGTCTTATAAGTGGAGAGATATCGATCATTTTAGATGATGGAAGATTTTGGAGAAGTAGAATACATCTCTTAGATATCTGGATCTATGTAGATAAATCTAAAAGGATATTAGCATTAAGTCAAAATTCTTATATTGATAAGATCTTTGACTAGTTCAAGGAAGTTGAACACATGATAATTCATTCCTTTTGCTTCTGTTGCGGGATCAATTATAAACGCTGTGATGTATGCTCAATCCGACATTTCACATGCTTTGAGCATGACGAGTCGTTTGAAATTAAATCCTAGTGATAGTCACTTGATAGGCACAAAGAACATCCTTAAGTACTTGCGAAGGACTAAGGATATGTTCTAAGTGTTTGGAGTATATACTGAGTTATGTGTAAGGGGTTACACAGACGCCAGCTTCCAAACTGATCAAGGTGATTTGAAATCACAAACTGGCTGTATTTTATAGAACATTTATCTGTTGGAAAAGTATCAAGTAGAAAGGACTATTGGAAAGGTTCCAAGTAGGAGTGACATTTCTAAATATAAATGTCATGTATCCGCTGAAAGTGTTCCAGGCAGTTAATCATTGCGGATTTCACAACGAAAATGGAGTACATTGCATGATTTGATGATACAATATGAAAGTAGCTTGGATTTTACAGTATTGGAGGGACTAGAAGTAGTTCCTATAGTTGCATATCCTATCCCATGATACTGGTAAAACAGTGGGAGCAACATTTAGGCTAAGGGGCCTAAGTCTAGATTCAAACCTAGACACGTACTCATAAAGTTTTATGTAATATGAGATTACGTAGGTAAGGGAAATAATAATCAGAAAGATGGGAAAGATGCAAGTATTGCTAATCCATTAGCCATGCCTTTTGCTGGCTAAACATGATAGTCATGTCATTTCAATGGGGATTGAAACATGTACCTGAATTGCTGTAGATTATGGGATATGAAATTATTGATAGCGTTTCAATTTTTCCATATATTTGATAATCGCATTCATTGTTACAGTTTCATTAAAAATTCCTTTATTTAGTTTGACTAAATTTTAATACTTTGTTTATCCGAATTGGTTAAATGTTGAACCCAATTCAAGTGAACATGATGAACTTAGTGTTTTGTCTCTAGTCACTCATTTGAGTGATGTCTCGAAGTGACTAGATTGTAAGTCGATCGATGGTTGGTTCAGCACCATAGGGTCATGGAGATGACTGTTCGTTTACATAGACAGACTGTGGAGACACTCTGTCGGGCAGTGACCATAATATAGTCCCTTATAAAAATTGTTGAAGCCTGGTCGTGGTGAGGATTTCTACTTTTGTTTTTGTCATAGGTCGTGCCATGAAAGGAGGTCGATGGGCATCTTCTAGGTCATGGTGATCTGCATTATACAGTGTAAGATGGGTCAATAGGAATTGTCCACCCACGTTGGGTATTACCATCTTCAGGCCACTCGAGGAGTAGTGATTGGAAATGCGTGGCCCACTCGGAAGAGATCTCTGGTAGATTTTCCAGTCAGACAGTTACTCTCCCAGATCGAGAAAACCACTCTATTTATATTTTTTAATCGCAAGTGTGACCTGAAAGACACCTTGCAATGAGTGGGAGAATTTGACGCAAAAAAGACAAGAGAATCAGTAGCACACAACTTGTCGAGACAAGTGGAAGATATTGTAGGAGGAGGAGTCCTCCGCAATAGTGTTGCTACATGCACAACTTGTATCGGACAAGTGAAAGATTGTTGGAGTAAGTGTCCTCCACAATAGTTGTAACAACCCGAAAAGTACCCTATTTTCTAGGGAAAATATTTTTACGGATACTTTTCAGCCTATTTAAATTTTAAAGTGGAATTTATTGTTTCCAGTCGAATTTGGAATTTCCGAGTTCGTATTTGGAATTTTTGA
>JAIUZE010016738.1:0-28028 GCA_022085475.1 Heliosperma pusillum
AGAATTTCCGAGTTCGTATTTGGAATTTCCGTGAGATTCCATGAGAATCCCGTCTTAAGGCGAGTTTGACTTTTTCTTGACTTTTGAGTCGTCTTTGAGTTTTCTTGACTTTTGAGTCGTCTTTGACTTTTCTTGAATTTTGAGTCGTCTTTGACTTTTGTTGACTTTTCTTTATAAATATCACACTACCTCCTTAACCTATTTTCATTCACCCAAACTCAAACTCAAAACCCTTTCTTCTTCCTTAAGAAACTTGCCTCCCTCTTGATTTTCGATCTTTGAATCATCCTAGCGCATTCGTTACTTGATAGAATTCACGTAAGTCCGTCTCATTCTTCTCCCCTTACCTTCCTCTATCCGTATTGATGTTAAAATCATCGTCTTTCTCGCTTTTCAAATTTCCCGTCTTTCTCAAGATGAATTTCATTCATCTTTTATGGTCTATTTGTAGGTGGTGACCTCCAAGATCCCGACAAAGACTATTACCTTATTGAAGAGGAGCTTGACGATTAGTAGAGACGCTTAAAGGTAACGGTGAAGGGTTACACGGTATCATTTACGTGTTTTACATGCTTTATATGATAGAAATCGTATTAGAATAAGATTAGGAAGCCTAGAATTCATGGTATGATTAATGAATGTTGTTATATGATGAATATTGATGATGTATAATGATTGTTGATGATTATTAGAAGTATATTTGAGAATTGAAATGATTTGGAAATGAATTGAAGGCTCTCGGATGACCTGGTGCTCCCTGCCGGTCGACCGGCCGCCGGTCTGCCAACCGGCTGGGAACACATCAGTAACATCCTTGAATTTTTGGGAAATTTTGTATGAGGTGTTCTGAGCCGGTCGACCGGCCGCCGGTCCACTGACCGGCCTGGACCACTTTCTCTGTTTTCTTATGATTTTGGGAATTTGCCCATGTGTTTTCTGAGCGGCCAACCGCGCCACGGTCTACTGCCCGGGACGGAACACGGCTTGTACAATTCTTTCCTCATAATTTCTAACAACTCGTAATTCTAATAGTGCGCATGATCCGGTTATGTATAACTTTACTATGAGTGACTAGCACATATTCATGTTTGGATATATGATTTCTCTTTCGCATGTATCACATGTTTTGTGAAGGTTTTCGATATGTTCCCACTTTGAGTCGGTTTTTACAAATGAGTCGGTTTGAGCACGATTTTGTATTGTGCTTTGTATTCTCATTCCCTTGGCTACCTTTCCGTTCGTAAGGCTGGAATGTCGGAACGGAGAGGTATCCTACTGATTAAATGCATGTGTTAGTGGGCATACGACGACGTTGTTGGGAGTTGAACGCTATGCGTTGATCGACCCGGCCGTCAAATGTTGTGTACTTGCGAGGTGGTGTTATTTGCATGTAGCGTACCGCTTGTTATGAGGCTTGTGCTCTTTTCCGCCTCTTTCGTGAATTGTTCTACCAAATTTGGGGTACTCGGCGTCATTGATTGACCGAGTCTTGGATGCGAAACGTTTATCGCATGTCGAATCGGAAAATGGTTTATTCCGAGATCCTGGCCAGGGTTAGACTAGGACCGGATATTTATTATCGTCGTGCTACCAGGAGGAAAATAGTCTACATATACGAAATGTTGATCGTGTATGAGTTCAGGGAAATGTTTATCCCGTGGATGCCTGTTAATCATTCTTGCTGGGACACGATGCTAGTGCATTTCATTTACCGTGAGATTGTCGTCTTGTGTCGTTCTTGAATGCGTGATTTCATGATGTTGTTCATGGTCATTGCATGATTGGACACCGTCATTGTCTTGGTTCGTGATTGGATGATAATATGTTGGATTCTTTGTGTAATCATCGCATGACTTGACTGGTTTGTTTGTCGAGTCTCAATCTTATCAATCTTATACCGCTAACGGTGAGATGCAAGCCCTAGTGAGCGTATTCGATTGCCTAAGAGTGTCTATCCCGAGTCGTTGAATAACATGATGGTTACGGATTTGATTTCCACATGATCTTATCATTTTCTACAGAATTGCCTGTCTATTCTTATCGCAACTCACATATATATATATTTATGGATGCTTTACTTTTGTATTTCCTTATATGTACGTTTGATGTGATATGGCTGGGAGAACCCGGAGTTACTCCCCACTGACTGTGGCATTCATGTTTTTCATGGATGAACAGGTTGCTTGCTTTGGATGACTTTTTGGATACGATATTTTGGGGTTCGGGTGTGAGCTAGCGGGCGTTGTCCCTGGAAGTTCACCTCTAGACGATAGTAGCTAGTTTTGGTTAAACACTTGTTCTTTGCTAACATTTTAAGAGACCCCGTCTCTTTATTGTATATTCCGTACTTAGTTTGTAACATTTTGACACACCTCGTGTTATACATATCTTGCATGTTTAAAGTTTTTTTTTAAAACTACCTATTTCCGCATTATGATTCACATGCTTGTTTGATTTATTATTCCGCATTCGCGAGGGTTGTCACATACGGAGTAGTTAACTTTTAATTTAGAAAGTTTTATACAAATGCATTTTCCATTTTTACAGACAATGCGGTAATAAGATAACCATCTTTTGATTCAAAGTTGCCCGTCTCGTGTTTAAGCCTTAGTTCTTACTCTAGTAGTGTGGATTTTTTTTACAGGTGAAGACTGGAATATGCCTTATTATAGACACCTCAGTTTGCACCTCCTAAAAGCCATCTGATGATGATCAGACAAACATGCTTAGTTTATAAAGATCTAATAGTGTGGTTTTTTCCAAGTTCCCGTCTCGTTCCGAGACGGAATATTCTGAAAATTATCGAGTAATATTTTATTAGAATTTGAGTCCGACACACATAACCGGACTCTATCTAATAAGGTAAAGCTATATTCGTTTCTCTCAGAACCGAAGGAAACTTCCTTAGAACGGATGCAGCCAGTGTTGCGCCTCTTCTAAGAAATGTCGTTTGTACTGCGCTATTTCTAAGGAATGCAACATTTTTTGCTCCTCTTCTAAGCAGGACATAGCTGCTGCGAAACTTCTCACATATTCTACTATAAATAGAGACCTCAGGACTCCATAACTCGACTCACCGGAGTTGATTTCCTCCACTTCTCTTCTCCCTCTTGCATTCTAAACCTTGTTCCTACTATTTGGAAATTACGTGCTTGATCAATCGACCATGTTGGCTCAATTCCTATTGAGCTACCGCCTCGTTTGCATTAGACCGGCCAAGCTTGACCAGCTAGACCTTTAATTAATCGATTTTGTCTAAATCCTTGATCAGTTTCATGGGCACTCATATTACATAGTCTCGATAATCTCTAAAAGTCGGCTTTAGTTTACTCGTGACGTTAACTTGTGAGTCTGAGGAAATAAAACCCCTTTATAATATTGTTTTGTATTTATTTCACATTTATTTGGCACGTATTTACATTGCATATTCCATACACATTATTTAAAACCTTTTTAAAACGTTTTCTAAACTGGAAGTGATATATGAGGGACATGGGTATTTATTCAAAATGCAAGTTTAAGTCACTCTTGACATTTGAGATTCGTTCCATTGACTTTAGAGCTAAATATCTCAAATTATATAGCTAATTTTGACGTGATTTCACTTGGATATGAAAGTACATGATGTTAGCTTTCTAACAAGTGGTCACACGCTTTATTTTTTTAAGTAACGAAGGAGATATGATCGTTTTAAGTTGAGCTGTCCAAATTGTACGCGGATGACGTAAAATGGACGTGACATTCAAAAGCAAGATGGAAGCTTGGTTTAAATTGTTCTCAAGTTTACTTTCCTAAATCGAGTCTAGTTATTAGTTTAATAATTTGAATAAAGTAGTGTGATGATCTTATTTCCTAATAAGGTAGTGTTCACATTGTTTACTATTTACTAGCTAGTTAGTTTATGGTAACTAGTAGTAGTATAAATAAAGAGTCTTGTAATCAGTTTTTAACACACAATTGGGTTGAGATTATATCTTTTTGTTTGCGAACAAACCCTTTCTTTAAACTTGCGAGTTTATTGAATTATTCTTCCTTGCGATGTTGAATTCGTGTTAGCATGATATCTTGCGAGGTTCAGAGTTACACAAACGAGTTATTCAAGTCTTCTTGCAAGATCACTTGTCTAATTCAAGTCTTAGTCGAGTTATCTTGCGAGATTATCTTGACTAATTCATATCCGAGTTATTCGAGTAGTCTTGCGAGATTGGTAGTTTAATTCAAGTTTTAGTTGTTAATCTTGCGAGATATCACAACTAATCCATATCTTTTATTATTTCGTTCCAACACATACAAAAACCACAAAAATACAGTTAATTCCGCTGCAACATAAATACAGAAAACAGAATAAACAGTCCGTTGAATTGTTCAGTTTAAAACCAAGCAGTTTTACATCAATTTGGTATCAGAGCTTCGACTCTTGATTTTCTTAAATCCTGATGATCTTATGTTGGGAAGAAATATGGAATCCTATAACGATAATATTTTGTTCATCTTGAGACGGTTACGAGAAATTGAATGTCTAAGGATTGGAAGAGAAGATCTAGCACGTTGTACTATGTGTCATGGATTTAGACATTCATATTTGTCTTGCCCTAATGAGGAACACATATCCTTTGTACAATATAGGTACTTTGAGCATCTAAGAACTCAAGGTTGGCTTATTTTGCCAAAGGTTGTTAGCATATCAAAAGTACAAGAGGAAAAGGTGAAGTCTTTGGAAATTATCGAAGCCAAAGATTAGGGTTTGTTCTTTTTTGAAGACATACATGAGGAAGGTAATTCTTTTTTAAATTTTGATTTGCCACCAATATATGATGATTATGGTGATGATAAGCCACTTGATGTTGTTGGGTTCAAAGTTACAAATCCTACGGGTTTTTATGCAATTGATTTTCAAGAAGAAGAGCGTTATCAATCTCCACTTGATAAATCCATTGATTTAAAGCTATATGGAGGGAAGAATTCATTTTTCTTGAATTCGATTCATGTGGAGGCTTTCAATGATCTTAACATTTCAAATAAGTCTTGTTTATATTTTTGCATACTTGTGCAAGTAAGGCACAAGAAAGGAAAGCACAAGAGAGGAAGGAATAAACACAAGAGCATGTTTGCTTATGATGCTTGTTGCAACTACAAATCAAATAAGATGAATAAGCATGAAGATTATATTGAGGATAATAAACTAATGGTGTCTCCTTTAATCAAAATATCTTCTTCATGAACAACATCGAAAGACATAATCTCAACTCAATTGTGTGTTAAAAACTGATTACAAGACTCTTTATTTATACTACTACTAATTATCATAAACTAACTAGCTAGTAATTAGGAAATAATGTGAACACTACCTTATTAGGAAATAAGATCATCACACTACTTTATTCAAATTAAAGTAGTGATTAACCCCCTTAACTTTGAGCAATTGTGAAACTAAGCCCCATAAGTTACAAATGTAGTAATTAGGCCCCATAACTTTGACAAAAAAGTGAAATCAAACTCAATTTCTCTTTTCAACTTAAATTATATCACTAAATCATTTTACATATAAGCTCATTATACACTAAAATAATTATAAATATTGAAAAAGTATTTATTTAATTTATTAACATAATTTTTAAAATAAATTTAATATTTTTTTTACTAATTTTAATATAATTGACACACATAAAAAATTATGTTTACTAATTTTCTCAATTTGGGTAATTCATTCATATATTTTTTTTCCAAAATATATAACAAATTGCACACACAATTTTTATATATAGAATGATTTTTGTATATACTTATCAATTATATAAATGAATGAAATTGATTTTTTTTGGTGCAATTTTGGTTGAAAATTAAACAATTGGGTTGATACTCACTTTTGATCAATGTTATGGGGCTTAATCACTACATTTGTAACTTACGGGACTTGATTTCACAATTGGCCAAAGTTAAGGGGGTCAATAACCACTTTCGCGAATTATGAAACTAATAACTAGACTCGATTTAGGAAAGTAAACTTGAGAACAATTTAAACCAAGCTTTCATCTTACTTTTGAATGTCACGTCCATTTTGCGTCATCCGCGTACAATCTGGACAACTCAACTTAAAACGATCATATCTCCTTCGTTACTTAACCAAATAAAGCGTGTGACCACTTGTTAGAAAGCTAACATCATGTACTTTCATATCCAAGTGAAATCACGTTAAAATTAGCTATATATTTTGATATATTTAGATCTAAAGTCAATGGAACGAATCTCAAATGTCAAGAGTGACTTAAACTTGCATTTTGAATAAATACCCATGTCCCTCATATATCAGAAAGTACCCGAATTTGCCTTATAAGAAACGCACCATGTGTTGCGCTCTTCTAAGGTAGGTTTCTGCATTGTTTTCTCAAATCACTCTTGTTTTGTGTATTACCTATGGTATTACACGGTCGAGTTAGGATATACTCGGCCGTGTGTTGGTTTTACTCGGTTGAATAGGGTTTCAACTCGGATGAGTTGGTCGGTGCTCGGTCGAGTTAGCTGTACTTGGTCGAGTGATGTGGTCACTTGGTCGAGTTGCTCTGTTTGGGAAGTCCTCGATTGTGTTGACTCAGTCGAGTACCTTAGGTAGTTGGTCGAGTGAGTTGTTAGGTAGTTGGTCAAGTGAGTTGTTACTCAACTGTGTAAAAGTCGAAATCGCTGGTTTCTTATTCTTATTTTCGTGTGGAACTTAGTTAATATAAAAGGTTTAATCTCTCATGTTTCCTCATAATTATTCATTAGTAACGTAAACTCTCATCAAAATTATATTCTCTCTCTCTAATTAATCCTTAATTGCTCTCTAGTTACTCCTTAATCTTCTCCTGCATTTGTGGTGAAATTCATTATTTTAGATCTTTCTAATATGTTTTCCAATCTTTGTAAGTAATCTTCATTATTAGTCTTGTGATTTTATCTTATCATCTTTTAAGTGAGGTTATAGAGTAAGTAATATAGAATTAGTGATTAGATTGATTATTAAGATGAGATTAATGTCAAACACTGTAGGTCTGCGGAGTTTCCACCTATCACCTAGGTGAGGGCAAGGGTCGTCTTGTCTCACTATGAGACAAGATGATGTAGAACCAACAAATGGTAAAGGATAGATCAAGCATTTGAGTTCTTTCTATGTTTTGATTTTGTTCTTTTGTTTTGTACTTGATTGCATTTTCTTTGATTTTTGCAAATTGTGTTCTGAATGAACATGATTCCCAATAAAGGTGCGCGGTCGGAACCTAACATAGCGGTATCATCACCGAAGCGACATTGAGCGCGACCCTTGATTGGGTGCACTCGAATTCCTCGAATGATGTCCCGTTTTGCATTCCTTAGGTGGAAATTATAGAACATGACATATGAATGACTAATTTTTTTTTTGTATTGCATGGTTTCCATTTTGTAAAATATGAAAGAACATGTATCATATGGCGAAAGGTAAATAGACAAATATGATTAGAATAAGGTTTAACATTCAAACCCAAAATAAAAAAAATATTGAAATATATACTAAATTTACAGTACAAGTCATTTTAGGGAAAACTTCATACAAAAATAAAGTAAAAAAATTGTTGCATCTACACCTATTCATTTCGTGGCTCACTATTCCCCAGCTTATACTATCTCCTTTAATAATAGCATTGATCCTTTAGCTGCTTGATAATGAAAAATGCATGAAACTGATTTCAATTTCTCTACCTCTTTATTTCCTTTTTTCTTGTCTCTTAACTCTTAAACCTTCGTTTGTGTGTGTTTAAGAGATGTAATAACGAGGCAATAAATTAAGAGTTGGGACATATAATACGGGATGATTGTTTATATAAAATAGGTAAGCGAAACAGGGAGTTCTAAAGTCGCGTGAATTTCTTTTCACGAAAATATGTAGAGAGAAATAGATAAGGTAGCGTTATTGATAGATCACACATGATAAGGGGTAGAAAGTTAGGTGCGACATGTGGCATTTTAGTAGACACTCAACATGCCAATTTTTATGTTATTGTGTAGAGTTCTCGTCTAGTTTAGTTATATAAGTCAAGTTGGTTGCCTTAAATTACCCTTTTTATTACTAACCCAAATCATCTAATTCAGATTCAAATACTTAGAAGCAATCAAACAATTGAGAAAATAATAGAAAAAATCAATACCAACCACATCGTCGATATTCAAATTATATGTTCAATTCCTTTTATAACTAAACCAAGACAAACTAAGTGCAATAATTTAGTCACAAATGCTATTGCGATGAGATTAATCAAATAAACGGAGTCATTAATCAAATCTAGCATATGAGATAGTAGAAAACATAAATAGTTGTACACCTAATTAAGATAACTATCGAACCAACAAATTAAAATAAGGGATTAAACGATACTCATAATAGATAACCAATCACACATATGAATTAAGATTCTAGCCCTGCATAACATAACAGTTGCTAAACAATATTAGAGTTCTTCTAACATGCAGATGTGTTCTCTAAAAACTAGACATAAAACTTAAATATCTTTTCTAAAAAGTCAAAATAATGATAGTCAACCATGTCTCAGGACAACCTAGCATAGTAATAAAGTTACTCTTTCTCAAGTAAGCATGCACGAGTTGTATTAACTTGTAATACAAGCCATGACACCGTACCACACGCGCACCACTCTAAATTTCAGCTCTTCCAGTACGCGTGAGTCACATATCTCTCGTATAGGGTTCGGTTAGCAGTCGCCTATGTGTCACGCTCCTCTTAAGTCAATGCTGCAAATTTCCTTGTCTTTCACATTTGACCACCATATTCGACACATGCTCGCGCATGCATCCTAAGGTAACTCAGTGTCTTTACTGAGCTCATCCTCCATCTTAGAGTTCATTTTTGACCTCTAGATTACGACCCACATAGCAATACAACCCAACTAGCCATTAACAAGTACATCCAATATTTACTCTCAAGTAAATAAATTTTATAGTTTAACGACAACTGCAACTAAAATGACTTCAACTCAAAAATAAATTATAAATAACCATTAAAATTTAGCTCTAAACGACAATGAATGAACTGACTAAAAACTTTCATTATGTATATAGCTGGGGCCTGGGGCCTCTAAAATTTGGAGTGCATGTGTGTGCCGTCAAATTAGTACTGTATTTGATACTGCATTAGTTTTTTCCCGAATGATCAGTATTATTAGTATTATGATTATTTTTATTGACGAATATTACTTTTGCAATTTCCCGTAGTGAGACATTTTCCTACTTCACTTTTTAATATACTCCATGGTTCTTAAGTTCTGAACAAACTCTTTCTAAGTATTATGTTTGAACGAGATTTCATCGATGGTTGTTTTCTACTTGCATTTGCTTACTTGTGTTTTTATGATTTGACTAGAAACGAGGAGAATAATGGAACACGCATATCTTATGAACAAGAGTAATAATGTCACGTATAGAAGCCTAAATAAAACATGTAAAAAAATAGATATAACACAGGAAATGAAGACTACAACACAAAGAAAAAGGCATATGACACGGGAAATGAAGACTACAACACAAAAGAAAGAGGCATGGAAGCGAAGACTAAGAGTCCACGACACAAAAGAAAAAGGCATGGATAATAAGCGGATACAACAAACACAAAAGACAAGGTAGCCAAAAAATAGAAATACATCCGTTTTTGAAGAAGGAAATATAAGTACAAGAGCTACTAAAAGTCTTAGCTTCAATTATAATTATGTAAGGAATAAATAGAGGCGAAGAAACTATCGCCCGGAAACATTATTAGTTATTAATATAAATTTTGCAATACAGTGACGTTAAGCTACAAAACTGTCTACATATCATAAACACGTGTTAAATAATCATACTACATAAGTACCTTGACAAATCAAAAGTTTAAGAACTCCGTATAAACAATATGTAAAATCAAAAGACAAAAGCGCCACAATCTCAGTACACCCCGTGAATTTCACGGGCATTAAAACTAATTTACTCTCAAAAATCAATTAACCTTTAAAATACAATTACACTATCCAAATAGACCCTAAACTAACATAAATCATAGTAAATGTATCGAAATTAATAACGATAACTAAATGAGTCGAATCAGATAGTGACATATAATCGACTATAGTTCCTTAAAATTGATAGGTAGGAGAATATGAGGAAAGTGGGCAAAAAGTTGAAAGTTGAGAATCAAAACACAAGTGATAGTAGAGGATTGGTAAAATAGGGTGGGGAGAGGTTAGATTTTATATGTATGGTCCATAGAGAATGGGTATAAAAAGGGGGCGTATGGTAAGCTTGTGAAGAAGGTCTCATCGCAAGGCCATTACTAGTAGAACACGATTCCTTTTTATGGCAAAGTCACAATGGTCCATGTGATTTGATTCACTACTATCTAATCTAAACAACCTCATTGCCAAAATACCAACCACTACTAGAGTTTTCAACTCCAACTTGAGCTTCTTTTACGGCCTCTTATGTCCCTTTCTCTTATACTTCAGTCCCGGAAGAACCTCATCCCTTTTTTCACCCTTCACATGACTTTTGTCTTCTTCCCGCGCACTCAATTGTTAACAACATTAACCTTGTTTCTCAAACCAATTAAGGAGGTTGTACTGCCTGAGTTCACGAAAGCCTGAATAAAGACCGATATGAAACGTATTAGAATGCATATGCTTTTCATTCATAAAACGTACACTTATTACCTAAACTACCTTTTTCTTAATTAATCTGGGATGCTTTTGCATGACATCAACCTATGTACAAAGATTGTGACTCACTAATCTTTTGTATGGTGTAGATACCCGTATCCGTCGATACATGCATTTATAGAAATCCCGCCAAACAGTCATTGATGATAGGACAACATATATTTCGTATATGACCTTGTCATTATTTGAGTTTGATTTACGATGTAAAACGAGCGTCGTCGACAATTCATATTTTAAATGAAATTTAAAATGAATTTTTGATTAAAAAAGACTCATTTTTGACCCGTTTTAAAAACCGAGTCTTTCTTTATTTTATTGAAAATGAAATAAGCATTTATAACCCGACTTGAAAATGTCGATTTTGATTTACTTGAATGTTATTGTCTCATTTTGGCTTTAAAACGATGTTTAAAACGCTAGTTTGCGACGGTTTTTTTAAGATCATTTTGAAAGCGATTTGAACCCGATTTTCAATCTGATTTCGACCCAATATCCACCTATCCTAGTATACTTATCAAACCCCCATAGAAGCCTTTCCAAGACCTCAAAAAACGTGCCAAAGGAATCCCATAACCGAACCAAAACAGCCCCCCTTCCCCACTTTTTTCCAGCAACGATCTAGCTTGCTAAATCGACCCAAATCAATCTCAAACGACCTACCCATTAATCCTAACCCGTCTACCCATCTACCTGCCCATATTAGGTACCTTACCCATCAAGAAAGCGCCCCCTAAAACTCTAGCAAGAGCTCGAAATCACAGCACAAAGGCAACCAACGAAACTGCTACCATTCACCTCAAATCCTATTCTAACCCCTCCAAAGTCCTTATATAAACCCACCACCACCTTCATTAAACAGATACAGCACTCATACACAATCTACACAGAAGAAACACACGAAAACCTAAAGCAAAACCCTAACAAAACAACCTAAAACCGTAACCTAAAACAGAGCAACCTCCGCTCTATTTTCAGATTACAACCGCCACTTCAAACCTGTTTTTCTCCCAATTAAGGTCATCCTTTTAGACGAGTCATATCCTTATTGATAACTACTCCGAGTCTAGTTTTCAAAACATCTTTCGGATCCATAAACGGTCAAGTAACGAAGATTCTATAGACGTTTGAAAAACGTTGCGCAAGTCTGCCATTTACAAAAAACGAGTTTCATTGCAATTTCGTCGACAACCGCCGCTCGGTTATTACTTATCATCGATTACGACTCAAGACAAGCAGTCAACGATATATGTAAGTTGAGGGTGCAAACACACCTCCTTTTCTACTTTAATTTCGGTCTTTATTTATCATATCCATCGTTTATTATTATCTATCGTAAATGTTTGTTTGTTTGTCATTAACTCATCGTCTTTGTATTTAATCCATTGAATCGTGTATTATATGTCATGCTACTGTTTTAACCAACCAAATTCGTTAGTATATGGTATGTCGTCGTTCTAATTAGCGTAGTTCTTCAATATAGGTTATATCGATGTTGTTAACCTTTGTTGCTTTGTTTTGTATCAAATAAATTTAACTTTGAATATGTTAATCGTGTATCGTTTTAATTCCGTCTCACATGTCAAGGCATGTCATGTCTTGATCTAATTCATTTTTTATATATTCGGTTTAGCTAACCTATAACCTGCGTTCGTCTTCTTATGCTATGAGTAAGACACTCTCTCCCTTTCTCCTTTGTTTGTTTACAAGAATAGTTAATGAACTCATATGATTTAAAATAACTTTGACGAAGTTTAAAGTTGCATTAAACGACTAGAATGAAATTCATATGTACGGTTTAAATCGCATGGTTGCATTCAACATGACTCGTTCCAAATAGCCATTCATTATGCTTAGTAGAGACCGTTTTATTACGGGCGGGGTTGGGTGCTTTTTAATGAAGTTAAAATTGTCTTCTTAACACGTAACCTCACACGAATCTTTTATCTCTAAACCGGTTTTCTAACTTTCATAAAAAATTAGTAGCGACTCCTTTCAAATGCTAAGGTTTAAAATGTGTTTTTTCAAAGACTTTTAAAACTCGCGTTTTTACCCGTGGAAGCGATTTCCCGTATCCACACACGGATTTCACAATCTGGACATACGGTAGCATTACGCTCCCACGTCGATGTCGATTGATCGTAAGCCTAATATTCATTGATATCCTTTTTCTTTCACACCAAAAAACGGATCTATGCCCTCAACAAAGTTGACTAAGATTCTAATATGACAATAATAATTGATAATAATTGACAATAATGTTTATTGTCACTTACTCTATTTGTTCCATTTTTCTCTGCATGCCTTATCGTATTGACTCTTGTGGTCACGCTATATTTATGAATGATAACCACACATCACTACAATAATATCTCTTCTAGAAGACGACTAGTACTCAAGTCATTTTCAGCATCTTGTCCAAACCATGAAATTTAAAATGAATTTCCGATTCAAAAAAATCATTTTTAACCCGTTTTTGAAACCGAGACTTTCTTTATTTTATTGAAAATGAAATAAGCATTTATAAACCGACTTGAAACTGTCGATTTTGATTTATTATCGTCTCATTTTGGCTTTAAAACGATGTTTAAAACGCTAGTTTGCGACGGTCTTCTTAAGATCATTTTGAAAGCGATTTGAACCCGATTTTCAATTTGATTTCGACCCAATATCCACCTATCCTAGTACACTTATCAAACCCCCATAGAAGCCTTTCTAAGACCTCAATAACCGTGCCAAAGGAATCCCATAACCGAACCAAAACAGCCCCCCTTCCCCTCTTTTTTCCAGCAACTATCTAGCTTGCCAAATCGACCCAAATCAATCTCAAACGACCTACCCATTAATCCTAACCCGTCTACCCGTCTACCTGCTCATATTAGGTACCTTACCCATCAAGAAAACGCCCCCTAAAACCCTAGCAAGACCTTAAAAACACAGCACAAAGGCAGCCATTATAACTGCTACCATTCACCTCAAAATCTATTCTAACCTCTCCAAATTCTCTATATAAACCCACCACCACCTTCATTAAACAGATACAACACTCATACACAATCTAGACAGAAGAAACACACGAAAACCTAAAGCAAAACCCTAACAAAACAACCTAAAACCGTGACCTAAAACAGAGCAACCTCCTCTCTATTTTCAGATTACAACCGCCACTTCAAACCTGTGTTTCTCCCAACTCAGTTGATTCTTTTAGACGATTAATATCAGTATTGATAACTACTCCGAGTCTAGTTTTCAAAACATCTGTCGGATCCATAAACGGTCAAGTAACGAAGATTCTATAGGGGTTTGAAAAACGTTGCGCAAGTCTGCCATTTACAAAAAACGAGTTTCATTGCAATTTCGTCGACGACGGCCGCTCGGTTATTACATATCATCGATTACGATTCAAGACAAGCGGTCAACGATATATGTAAGTTGAGGGTGCAAACACACCTCCTTTCCTTTTTTAATTTCGGTGTTTATTTATCATATCCATCGTTTATTATTATTTATCGTAAATGTTTGTTTGTTTGTCATTAACTCATTGTCTTTGTATTTAATCCATTGAATCGTGTATTATATGCCATGCTACTGTTTTAACCAACCAAATGCATTAGTATATGGTATGTCGTCCTTCTAATTAGCGTAGTTCGTCAATATAGGTTATATCGATGTTGTTAACCTTTGTTGCTTTGTTTTGTAGCAAATAGATTTAACTTTGAATATGTTAATCGTGTATCGTTTTAATTCCATCTCCCATGTCAAGTCTTGTCATGTCTTGATCAAATCTTACAATAATATAAAAAGCCTTGTTGAGCCTCCATTGAATTGACACGTGTCACCTCTCATTTTCTTGCCACATAACCTCTATAATTAATAAAAAATAATGAGAAACTTATATAATGTTGTACTTTTATTTTCTCTTGCCTTTTTGTATACATTGACACAATAAAAAAATTAAAATTAAATATCTCAATTGATACCTATTATTACATCTCCATTACCAACTCTTTGTAATTATCGTCTTATAAATAACTATAAGGAAGTTTAAGCTCCATCATCTCTCTCATTTTGACTGCTTTATTTGTTTACTAAATTGTTTTCACTTCATTATTATTACTTTGCAATTAAACACTTTTTTCATATCCCTTTAACCTAACTTATTTTACAATTCCTTATTTACAACACATTTTTTATACTTATCAATACACTCCAAATTCAACTTTTATTTCTATCCTTGGATGATAACTTGTGTCTCATGCCAACAATTGACAAGTACGTAGTATATTTATAGTTTTCTTTTTACGCTATTAGTTTTTTAGTTTTTGTCTTGTGCATTTTTCATCTCATTATCTCATTTTTGTATTTACTGCTTATTTGTTTTGTTTTGTTTTGGTATAATAATAAATATGTACGATTGGATTATTTGATTTGCATTTTAGAAGGACAACATAGACTTTTATATTCACGTATAAAAAATGGTAAGTGACAACAACTACACTATTTTTTCTTAGAAGTTACTATGTACTATGGTGGGATTGATTCTAATTTCTTTATTTCTTTGATGTAATAATGAATGAGTCAAATTTAGTGTTACTGTCAATAAAAATGGTATAATAAAATCTTAAAAATCTATATTTGAGATTGACTATGGTCTATGATTAAGCTTCCTAAGGAGTTTTTTTTTCTTTTATTATGTACGATATCGTATACATACAAGTAAAATACTAAATTTCTGCTTCACGATCATTCATATAAGCTTATGGACTTCACATCAACGTTGCTTTAAATGTTTAGCACTAATACAAAGTGAATTATTCAAGCTAATTATGAAGGGTACCTACGATTGCCACCACAAATGCCACGTACAAAAAAAGTCCCGTGATTTTCACGGGCAACATAACTAGTTCATGTTTTATATATTTTGTTTTGCTTACCTGTAACCCGCGTTCTTCTTTCTTATGCTATGAGTAAGACACTCTGTCCCTTTCTCCTTTGTTTGTTTACTAGAATAGTTAATGAACTCATATGATTTAAAATAACTTTGACGAAGTTTAAAGTTGCATTAAACGACTAGAATGAATTTCATATGTACGGTTCAAATCGCATGGTTGCATTCAACATGACTCGTTCCAAATAGGCATTCATTTTGCTTAGTAAAGACCGTTTTATTAGGGGCGGGGTTGGGTGCTTTTTAATGAAGTTAAATTTGTCTTCCTAACACGTAACCTCACATGAATCTTTTATCTCTAAATCGGTTTTCTAAATTTTATACAAAATTAGTAGCGCCTCCTTTCAAATGCTAAGGTTTAAAATGTGTTTTTTCAAAGACTTTTAAACCTCACGTTTTTTACCCGTGGAAGCGATTTCCCGTATCCACACACGGATTTCACAATCTGGACATACGGTAGCATTACGCTCCCACGTCGATGCCGATCGATCGTAAGCCTAATATTCATTGATATCCTCTTGCTTTCACACCTAAAAACGGATCTATGCCCTGAACAAAGTTGACTAAGATTCTAATACGACAATAATAAGTGACAATAATGTTTACAGTCACTTACTCTATTTGTTCCATTTTTCTCTGCATGCCTTATCGTATTGATTCTTATGGTCACGCTATATTTTTGAATGATAACCACACATCACTACAACAATATCTCTTCTAGCAGATGACTAGTACTCAAGTCATTTTCAGCATCTTGTCCAAACATCGCTTTATATTATACGCTGCTTTATTCTGCCTACAGGAACACTTGTTGCGTTTGGTTTAGCTTTGCACATAACATCCCATCCAATGCATCGGCTTTCCGATACAATCCAAATTAATTCCGAAATTAAAACACCCTAGTATTCATTCATTATTTCATTTTATATCATCAAAATACCAAGCAAGTAACAAATCCAACTTTTGCGGAAATATAATATAATCAAAGTAGTATTTTGGGATAGTAAATGGTAGAACTAGTGTTCTGTTTAATTTACATGTAGCCAAAACAGATATAAAAGTAGTAGTTAATTCAAATAATTTAGGTGTCGCAGTAAAAACAAATAAATAAAAGAGAACAAATTGAAGACGAAAACAAAGAATCTGAATTTTGTATACAAAACAATAATAACTACCCCGTTGTTTTAAAAGTCAAGTATGAACAATTCAGCATACATCAAGGTAGCTACTACTACTCATTTGTCACTTTAACTTGAGCATCTGGAAAATTCGACTATATATGACAAATTAAAGAACAGTGTTGTATACTGTATATATATATATAAATAAAGAGAGTGAGTCACTGCAGGATCATTTACATGTTTTAGAGAGAGTGGCTGAGTGGAGAGAAAGGCGTTGATGGAGGAAGTGATGAAGATGGATGAGAGAGAAATGGGCAAAGAAGAAAAAGACAAGGAAGAAATAGACGAAGAAAAAGACGGGGAAGTTGGAGTAACGAGACTTCCACCGTGGACTAAACAAGTGACCATCAGAGGGGTGGTTGCGAGTGGACTTCTAGGTGTGATATACAGCATCATCGCAATGAAGCTCAACCTTACGACAGGGCTCAGCCCCAATCTTAATGTCTCAGCTGCTCTGCTGGCTTTCGTATTCATAAGGACGTGGACTAAGCTCGTTGAAAAGGCTGGCTTTCGTCCTCTTCCGTTCACTAAGCAAGAGAATACCATGATTCAGACTTGTGCTGTTGCTTGCTATAGCATTGCCATTGGAGGTTTCTTTTCTTTGCCTTCTAAAATTCAAACCAACAGATGCATCCTTTCGATAACTTCATTTATTACCTTACTGACTTGGTTTACAGGTGGTTTCGGGTCATACCTTTTGGGTTTGAACAAGACGACGTATGAGCTGGCAGGAGTCAACACAGTGGGGAACACTGCAGCAAGTTACAGGGAGCTTCAAATCGGGTGGATGACTGCTTATCTCTTTGTTGTTTGTTTTGTTGGACTCTTCGTGCTCGTTCCACTTAGGAAGGTAAGACTGACTATAAACCAACTGAAAGCTAAACAACTTACTAGTAGTCTAGTAGTAGATACTGATTTATCAAGGTTACATGCATTTGCAGATACTGATAATCGACTACAACTTGGTATTTCCAAGTGGTATGGCGACTGCTGTCCTAATAAATGGATTCCATACAAGAGGAGATCAGATGGCCAGGTAAACAAATTAGAGTTTTAAATTGAATTCATAACTCGTCCTCCAGTTGGTGTGTTCACTTAAAATAGCATTACAGGAAACAAATAAGCTCGTTTTACAAGTACTTTTCAATGAGCTTCTTATGGGGGTGCTTCCAGTGGTTCTACGGTGCTAAAGAGAGTTGCGGCTTCAACCAGTTCCCAACATTTGGGCTGCTAGCATGGAAGCACACCTTTTACTTTGATTTTAGCATGACCTACGTGGGCACAGGCATGATTTGTTCCCATCTTGTCAGCCTGTCCTTGCTCCTCGGAGCAGTGCTTTCCTGGGGAGTCATGTGGCCTCTCATTAATAAGCTGCAGGGGAGTTGGTTCCCTGACAATTTACCAGAGGACAGCATGCAGGGTTTGAATGGCTACAAGGTGCGCTTATATTTTCTTCTTTTAACTCTACTCTTAACCCCCATGCATCCTAGTCGGTACTCAGTAGAGTGCCTGACTTTCTCCACATGTTTGTGTGTTCCAGGTGTTCATTTCTATCGCTCTCATTTTTGGTGATGGCTTCTACAACTTCTTCAAGGTACTGTTAATCATCCTAATTAACGTCCACGGTAGAATGAAACACAAGGCTGTCCTCGATATAGGTACCTTACTGCACTTCCCTCAACTTTGATAAGCATGGGCGAACGCATTTCCCTTCTAATTATTTGCCTGTTGCATTGACAGATGGTAAAAGCAAAGCTACAAGCATCCTAAAACAGAATGAATTGTTTGAAAGAGAAAGCATACCTATGTGGATTGCAGGGAGTGGTTACCTTGTTTTCTCCCTAATCTCAGTCATTGCCCTCCCCATCATGTTTCATGAAATTAAATGGTACTATATTGTTGTCGCTTACATCCTAGCTCCATCTTTGGCCTTCTGCAATGCATATGGAGCAGGACTAACAGACATGAACATGGCCTATAACTACGGAAAAGTGGCCCTCTTTGTGCTTGCTGGTTTAGCCGGGAAAAAATATGGAGTGGTGGCAGGACTTGTAGGATGTGGGGTCATAAAATCAATGGCCCTTGTCTCTTGTACGTTGATGCAGGATTTGAAGACGGCCCATTTAACAATGACATCCCCACGATCGATGCTTATTAGCCAGGCCATAGGCACGACCATTGGCTGTGTCGTAGCTCCCTTAAGCTTCTTTCTGTTCTACAAAGCATTTGATGTAGGAAATCCAAATGGGGAATACAAAGCACCTTATGCCTTAATATATAGGAACATGGCAATCTTAGGGGTAGAAGGCTTCTCGGCTTTGCCTCGTCATTGTTTGCAGCTTTGTTGTGGCTTCTTCGCGTTTGCAGTTGCAGTTGACTTGGCGAGAGATCTTATTCCTCCAAAGGTTGGCAAATGGATGCCGCTTCCTATGGTAATGGCGGTCCCATTTTTGGTAGGAGGCTACTTTGCCATAGACATGTGCGTAGGAAGCTTGGTCGTGTTTTTGTGGCACCGAATGAATTCCAAGGAGGCCGAGTTGATGGTACCAGCTGTGGCCTCAGGGTTGATATGTGGGGAGGGGCTCTGGTCACTTCCTGCTTCGCTTCTCGCTTTGGCCAAAGTTAATCCACCCATCTGCATGACCTTTTTATCTGGCAAGGCTTAGTATTGCTCCAACTCCTACTCGATATGTGGACGCATCTTTTTTATTTATTTATTTCTTTCATTTTTGTCCCCAAGGCTTGATAGCGGGTACTGATCAAAAGTCGCAAACAAGAGGAGATAATCTTCTCTTCAGATTAGAATAATTCAGATATATTCCAGTAGGGTTACTGAATTGATGATTTGATAAAATATACTCCTAGTTTGTATTGTACATCATCATACAGATCATCCTTTGATTCGGCTTTCCTTCAACGATTAGATATAGCAGCACAGTTTGAAGCAAAACGTTTGCGACATATTAAGTACAGATAAAGCACATGTTGTAAGCATATGTACCTCCTAATAATGTTAACCTTGCAGATATAATATTTAAATTTAGATTTATGTTCATAAAGCGTGCCTATACCCAGGCCATTAGAAACAACCGTAACTCTTTTCGTTTGTCAAGGCTCAAGAGCGTCAACAAATGTGAAAAATGACATTCACATGCGGAGTTTCCAACACGTTGTCACTCAGATAAAGAGAAACAATGTAACCGCTAATGTACTCCATACCAAACCTTTCTTTTGCTTGACTGCGCGCTAGCGCACTAAGTCCCACAATTTCTGGTAACAACTTGTCGTGGTCATTGAAGAAATATTCCCGTTAATGATGGTGTCAAATGCTATCTTATGCTTTGTATCAAGTTAGCTAGACCTTTTTTTAAAGTTAGCATGCACTTTCACACGAAAACCTAAAGCAAAACCCTAACAAAACAACCTAAAACCGTAACCTAAAACAGAGCAACCTCCTCTCTATTTTCAGATTACAACCGCCACTTCAAACCTGTGTTTCTCCCAACTCAGTTCATTCTTTGAGACGAGTAATATCAGTATTGATAACTACTCCGAGTCTAGTTTTCAAAACATCTGTCGGATCCATAAACGGTCAAGTAACGAAGATTCTATAGGGGTTTGAAAAACGTTGCGCAAGTCTGCCATTTACAAAAAACGAGTTTCATTGCAATTTCGTCGACGACGGCCGCTCGGTTATTACATATCATCGATTACGACTCAAGACAAGCGATCAACGATATATGTAAGTTGAGGGTGCAAACACACCTCCTTTCCTTTTTTAATTTCGGTCTTTATTTATCATATCCATCGTTTATTATTATTTATCGTAAATGTTTGTTTGTTTGTCATTAACTCATTATCTTTGTATTTAATCCATTGAATCGTGTATTATATGCCATACTACTGTTTTAACCAACCAAATGCATTAGTATATGGTATGTCGTCCTTCTAATTAGCGTAGTTCGTCAATATAGGTTATATCGATGTTGTTAACCTTTTTTTTTTTTTTTGGTATCAATGTAATTAATATTAATAAAATTGCCTTAGGCACACATTACATAATTGTTAGCATATTCTCATACCAACTATCATCTAAACTATCCAAAAAACCTTACATTAAACCCTTCACCATACACCACCTTTTATCACTTAGCCTAAGTTGCCCTAAATTAACATTCATCAGCCTTAGCCTTATGTCCATTCTACCTTGCTCTACAATTTTACTAGGAAGCATACAATATTTATCAAGCCTACAAATATTCCTAGCTCGCCAAATCCCATAATAAATTGCATTGATCACAGCCCACATAACCTTCCTCTGAAAACCAGACTCAGCTTTGATCCTCAGTAGTCTGGTAAAGTTGAAACAACAGCAATCTATCTGTAACCAATCTTGAATCAGACCAAAGCAGCACTTTGTAAAATAGCAGTCCTGAAACAAATGAGAGTGAGTCTCTATAGCAACTCCACAAAGAAAACAATCAACATGCTCAGCAATGCCCATTCCTGCCAATCTATCCAACGTCAACAGTCTACCTTGCCATACCAACCAGTTAATGAAGCAGTGTCTTGGAACATTAAGCCTGTTCCATACCACCCTGCACCATCCCACCTTAAGCTCTGCCCCAGTTAACCATGAGTAGCCTTTTGAAATGGTATAATGATCATCAGAAGCCATCCAATTCCCATTAACCAAAGCATCTTGAAACATTGTTTTAACTGCACAAATCTTCCTCCAAGCCCAAGAACTATAATTACTAGGGGAATAACTTTGCCATTCCCTTCCTTTAAGATAAATTTTATCAATCCACTTGATCCACAGCAAGTCCTTCTTAGTGACAATCCACCACACAAGCTTTCCAACTGCAGCATAATTCCAGACCTTGCTATCTACCAAACCCAGCCCTCCATTATCCTTACCTTTGCATAACACTGACCAAGCAACCAAAGGAGCTTTAGAATACCCCTCTTCACCCTCCCATAGGAAGTTCCTACAGAGGGCCTTGAGTCTATCCATAACTCCACATGGAAGAACAAACATTTGAGCCCAGTAATTATGAATGGTACTAAGAACTGCTTTAACCAGAGTTAATCTACCAGTATAAGCAATTTTCCTCTTATTCCAGCCTCTAATCCTTGTAATCATCTTCTCAACTAAGATGTTGCAATCAGTTTTTGACAGTCTTTTGTGAGAAATAGTGACTCCAAGATACTTGAATGGAAGTGTACCTTTTTTGAAGCCAGTATGGGCAAAAATTGCATCCTCAGCCTCAGTGCTCATTCCATTCACAATCAAATCAGATTTGTCACTATTGATGTGCAAACCAGAAGCTCTAGAAAAGAAGTTAAAACCCTCCACAATAAGAAAAATGGATCTCAAATCACCCTTACAAAAGATGAGAAGATCATCAGCAAATAACAAATGATTAAGCCTCAAACCTTTGCATAAGTGATGAAATTTGAAGCCCTTAATGTCACTAACCACCTTCATAATCCTACTCAAATATTCCATACATAAAGTGAACAGCAAGGGAGACAAAGGATCTCCTTGACGAAGACCTTTTTGTCCTTTGAAAAACCCATGAGGAGTACCATTGATAACCAAAGAATAAGAAGTTGTGGTAATACACTCCATAACCAACTTAACTAAATGCTCAGGAAAATTTAAAGAACATAATACCTGATAAACAAACTTCCACTCAATAGAATCATATGCTTTCCTCAAATCAACCTTGATCATACATCTAGGAGAAGCAGACTTGTTAGCATAGAGCCTAACCAAGTCCTGACTGATCAAAATATTCCCCATAATACTTCTCCCTTTAACAAATGCAGCTTGTGCAGGATTAACCACATCAGGTAGAACTCGAGCTACTCTATTACAAAGCAGTTTTGAAATGACTTTATAAAGAGTATTGCAGCAAGCAATTGGTCTAAAGTCCTTAACAGAAATAGGGTTCTCAGACTTGGGTATCAGCACAATATTAGTACAATTCAATTGTTTAAGCAATCTGCCATGTAAGAAAAAATCTTTGACAGCAACACAAACCTCCTGCTTAATGATATCCCAAGTAGTTCTAAAAAAGCAACTACTATATCCATCAGGACCAGGGCTTTTATCCCATGGAATAGAGAAAACTGTGTCTCTAATTTCTTCATCAGAAGGAACCTGACATAACATAGACCAGTCCTCTACCTTAACTTTAGGACCATTCCCCATAATCTGAGGATTAAAGTCAGAACAAGAACCAGCAGAGCCCAACAGCTCCCTATAATAAACTTCAAAAGCCTGAATAATGTCCTCAGGTTTCTTGTAAGTGACTCCATCCAGGCCTACAACTCTAAGCACTTTATTTTGAATTTGTCTCTTCTTAATAGCTTTGTGAAAGATAGCAGTATTAGTGTCCCCATCCTTAGCCCATACACACTTGGATTTTTGTCTCAAGAACTCCTCTTTAGACTGTTTTAGTAATAAATAGCTAGAGAGTGCCTGATACTCCATGTCCATCAACTCAACATTGGTAGGATCAGCATGAAGATTCTGTTGACAATTTAAGAGGAACTCAAAAGCCACATCAGAATTCCTCTCAATGTCAGAAAATAAATCCCTATTCAGACCCCTCAACAAAGGTTTCAGATACTTCATTCTAGTTACCACTCTAAACATAGGATGACCATTAACAATCTGTCTCCATCCTGTTTGCACAATCTCCTTATACTCAGGGGCTTTACACCACATGTTAAAGAATTTAAAAGGCTTTTTCCCTTGAATAACTCTATCACCATCCTCAATGAGACAAGGACAATGATCAAAGTCACCCTCAGGACCATAGAAAGCATAAAAATCAGGCTTATCTTTCAGCCACCCATCATTCACCAGAACCCTATCAATTCTACTAAAGACCCTAGTGCCACTAGGTTGTTTGTTATTCCAAGTAAAAAAGGCACCTAGAGTTTTCATATCCTGCAGCTCACATTCATTGATTACTCTCTGAAAAGGTAAAGTCTCTGAATCTCTCACAGGAAGACCAATCTTCTCATTGGGGAAAAGAACATTATTGAAATCACCCAGAATCACCCAAGGATCAGCAGTGTTCAATCTAACTAAGTCATCCCAAAGAGGTATCCTCTCCTCAGGTTTATTAAAACCATAAACAAAAGTAGTAAAAAACCTGCAATCATCAGCAGTATTCCTCACATCCAGATGAATAAGTTGATCAGTCATCTCCACAATATCAACCTTTACACTCTGATGTTTCCAAAGCACCCAAATCCTACCTCCATGATGATGTAAATGATTTGTAATATATGACCAACCATGACATACATTACCAGCTACTAAATTTAGAGAACCAGGTTTAACCCTAGTCTCAAGGAGCCCAAAAATCTCTACATCAATTTGATGCAAATACCATTTAATATATCTCTGTTTTACTTCACTATTTAGGCCCCTAATGTTCCAAACACCAAACTTAGTCATAGGAAGAGGTCTGGCCCTCTCCCCCCCTCCTTTATCAACCATTCCATCATTGGTACCAATTGCACTATTAATTTTTACCACAAACTCATTCTCCCTTCCCCCAGGAATTCTAGTTTCATGCCTTGTCATCCTAGTAATAATCCTAGCTGGAGTGAATAAAGCACTATAATTCATACTGAGAGGAGTATTAGCTGGAGTTACTTCAGACTCCTTCAATTTGTCCTTAGAACTGTTAGCACCACCACTATTTCCAGAAACACTCACTCCATCAACTTTAATTAGAGCAGGAAAATCATCATTGTCAATTACTACAACCTGAGGTTCCTTCTTCCTCCATATCTTCTTCTGATTAACTGCAGGCACCACTCTAGAAGGCCCCTGACTCACACCCCTTCTACATACAGTAGCATAATGACCCATCCCATTACAATTCTTGCACGTGACAGGTATCCAATCATACTCCACTGCAACTGTAACTTCCTGCCCTAGTTCATCTAAAAAAAAAATCCTGTCAGGAAATTGTTGATCAACCTCGACTTCAACCAAAACCTTAGCAAAACCTAGCAAAGTCTTACTCAAGGTTAACTCATCAATCCTAATAAACTTCCCTAGCAGAGATGCCAATTTTCCCAAACAAGAATTTCCCCAAAATTTTAAATCAAGCCCCACCAATTTGACCCAAATTGGTACAGCTTTAACTGAAATCTTAGTCATCTTAATATTTGAATCCCATGGTCTTAAAATGACAGGTTTCCCATCAAACAGGAGAACCCCCTTCCCTAGCACTAACTTTTGATGTTCAGCCTCAGCAAACCTGACAACAAACAAGCCATTTGGAAGGAATCCAATCTTGGTCACTGCATAATCCCTCAATTCCCTCCTTAAAAAACCTTCAATCACCATTCTAGGGGGACTAGCACCCATTACATATCCAAATATAGCAGTATTCCAATAATTAATTTCCTCCACAACATCATCCATCGTAATTTGAAGGATATTACCTTTCTGAGTCATTTCCCCATTGATATGTTCTTCAATTGTTGCTAACTTCCCAGACGGTTGTGAAGAAACCACACTCTTCTTCTTCCTTGCTCCAACAACTTGCCATGGCCTCTCCTGCTCATTCGTCTCATCATTCAATCCATCAGAATTAACTGCACCATCCCGTAATTTTCCCGCAGCTTCCTTCCTAGCATCCTCTATTATTTGTTTTTCCGACATGATAAAAGACAAATTTTGAATACTATGTGAATAATAAATCTAATATTTTGTGACAGTAATAAAGAGATCTATTATTATTACTAATGACTTAATTTTGTTAAGGATTGAGAGTCAAAATTGATTTTGGCCCTTGCACAAAACCCTAGAAATCAAAAGAAGGAGCTTTCTCTCTCCAGCTTTCTCTCTCATCCTTTTCTACCTGATGTTGTTAACCTTTGTTGCTTTGTTTTGTAGCAAATAGATTTAACTTTGAATATGTTAATTGTGTATCGTTTTAATTCCGTCTCACATGTCAAGTCTTGTCATGTCTTGATCAAATCTTACAATAATATAAAAAGCCTTGTTGAGCCTCCATTGAAGTGACACGTGTCACCTCTCATTTTCTTGCCACATAACCTCTATAATTAATAAAAAATAATGAGAAACTTATATAATGTTGCACTTTTATTTTCTCTTGCCTTTTTGTATACTTTGACACAATAAAAAAATTAAAATTAAATATCTCAATTGATACCTATTATTACATCTCCATTACCAACTCTTTGTAATTATCGTCTTATAAATAACTATAAGGAAGTTTAAGCTCCATCATCTCTCTCATTTTGACTGCTTTATTTGTTTACTAAATTGTTTTCACTTCATTATTATTACTTTGCAATTAAACACTTTTTTCATATCCCTTTAACCTAACTTATTTTACAATTCCTTATTTACAACACATTTTTTATACTTATCAATACACTCCAAATTCAACTTTTCTTTCTATCCTTGGATGATAACTTGTGTCTCATGCCAACAATTGACAAGTACGTAGTATATTTATAGTTTTTTTTTACGCTATTAGTATTTTAGTTTTTGTCTTGTGCAGTTTTCATCTCATTATCTCATTTTTGTATTTACTGCTTATTTGTTTTGTTTTGTTTTGGTATAATAATAAATATGTACGATTGGATTATTTGATTTGCATTTTAGAAGGACAACATAGACTTTTATATCCACGTATAAAAAATGGTAAGTGACAACAACTACACTATTTTTTCTTAGAAGTTACTATGTACTATGGTGGGATTGATTCTAATTTCTTTATTTCTTTGATGTAATAATGAATGAGTCAAATGTAGTGTTACTGTCAATAAAAATGGTATAATAAAATCTTAAAAATCTATATTTGAGATTGACTATGGTCTATGATTAAGCTTCCTAAGGAGTTTTTTTTTCTTTTATTATGTACGATATCGTATACATACAAGTAAAATACTAAATTTCTGCTTCACGATCATTCATATAAGCTTATGGACTTCACATCGACAATGCTTTAAATGTTTAGCACTAATACAAAGTGAATTATTCAAGCTAATTATGAAGGGTACCTACGATTGCCACCACAAATGCCACGTACAAAAAAAGTCCCGTGATTTTCACGGGCAACATAACTAGTTCATGTTTTATATATTTTGTTTTGCTTACCTGTAACGCGCGTTCTTCTTTCTTATGCTATGAGTAAGACACTCTGTCCCTTTCTCCTTTGTTTGTTTACTAGAATAGTCAATGAACTCATATGATCTAAAATAACTTTGACGAAGTTTAAAGTTGCATTAAACGACTAGAATGAATTTCATATGTACGGTTTAAATCGCATGGTTGCATTCAACATGACTCGTTCCAAATAGCCATTCATTATGCTTAGTAGAGACCGTTTTATTAGGGGCGGGGTTGGGTGCTTTTTAATGAAGTTAAATTTATCTTCCTAACACGTAACCTCACATGAATCTTTTATCTCTAAATTGGTTTTCTAAATTTCATACAAAATTAGTAGCGCCTCCTGTGACACCCTCAAATTTGCGGAAAGAAAAAAATAATTTAAATACATAACAAAGGGTGTCATAAATAAAAAGGTTCATTACAAAAGAAAATTAATATTATACATAAAAATTATACAAGACGGGAGACATATCTCCCGTATAAATACGGAAATAAAAGAGTTTATAATAATATACAATCTAAGAACCGAATATAGGTCCAAGGTAAATACTTCGCTCGCTAGCTCGTCAATGTACCCCAAATATGCATTCACCACCTGTTCGACCGCATTAAATATAAACACGGAAGCCACAGTCAGTGGGAGTAACTCCGAGTTCTCCCAGCCACGAAATGTCGAGTTTAATAAAACATGAATAACATAAAAGTAATGTATATAGAAAATACAAGACCTTAACATATAAGATATGCTTTTCATGTTATGAAACAGATAACTAACATATAACCTATCATGTGGAAGCTATCATGTGAATCTGATAATAAAATATAACACGAGGTAGGGAAGCTGGTATGCTGGCTCAGCGGTTACCATGTAACATGGCCCTGATACACTCAAACCCTAATCAACACGTAATCATGTGAATCAGTTAACAATCGGGAATCCAAACTCTATCAATCTTAGCCGTCTTGCATCTCACCTTCTAAAACTCATAGAATCATACAAACATGAA